>JAJIBD010011826.1:0-17500 GCA_021461705.1 Cryptotis parvus
GGCAGGGCACAGGCACACTGCTGTGGCTTCTTGTCCAGCCGCTGAGAGGGGCTGACCCTCCCTGACCGGGCCCCTGTGTATGTGCTGGGGGTGGGGGGCTGCAAGCTCACCCTGATTCCACCTCCAGGACCTGGCACAGTGTGTGAATGAGGTCAAGCGGGACAATGAGACGCTGCGGCAAATCACCAACTTCCAGCTGTCCATTGAAAACCTGGTGAGGGCGGGGCTGGGGCCGGGGGAGTCGGCCCAGGGAGTAGTTCCTTCTTAGCGGCCCCTCATCAGACCCACTGTCTGCTGCATAGGACCAATCTCTGGCCAACTATGGGCGTCCCAAGATTGATGGGGGAGCTCAAGATCATCTCGGCAGAGAGGCGCTCCAAGATGGACAGGTGGGAGGAGCCAGTGTGGATCTGGGTCGCCTCAGAAGCAGGGCTGGGCTGGGCTCAGGTGGGCAGGTGGGTGGGGTCAACAAAACAGGCGAAGCTGGGGCGGATGGGCATGGCTTAGCTGGGCAGGTGGGTGGGGCCAGCAGATGTGGGTGGAGTCTGGAAGGTGGGTATGGCTTTTCTATGGCAGGTGGGTGGAGCCTGGGAAGGGGCAGGGCCAGACCCTTAGATGATCCAAGATTGATGGGTGGAGCCTAGGCAGGGTGGGGCCAGGCTCTCACATGCACAGATAGGTGGAGCTAAAAGGTGGGGTGGAGCCTAAGTTCTTAGATGGGCAGGTGGATGGAACCATCGCAGATGGGTGGAGTCTGGGCAGGGTGGGGCTGGGCTTAGATGGGCAAATGGGTGGGGCCAACCAGATAGGCGGAGCCTGGGAAGAGGCGGGGCCAGGATTTTTTTTTTTTTTGCTTTTTTTGGATCATACCCGGCAATGTTCAGGAGTTACTCCTGGCTCTGCACTCAGGAATTACCTCCTGGAGGTGCTCGGGGACCGTATGGGATGCCGGGAATCAAACACGGGCTGGCACAGGCCGGCCGCGTGCGCAAGGCAAACGCCCTACCCGCTGGGCTATCTCTCCGGCCCCCGGGCCAGGCTTTTGATACAAGAGGTAGAGCCAATCCAGATGAGTGAAACCTAGGACAGAGCCCACTTTCTAGCTCTGTTGTGTGTGTGCGTGTGTGTGCGTGTGTGTAACCAGAACTACAGGTGACAGGACCCTTTCTAGTCATGTGGAGGAGGTGGGCCCCAGGACGGTGCAGAATGGAGAAGTGGATCCCCCTAGAGAGCTGCTGGGGCTCCTGGAGGTTGTAAAGCCGCCCTGACCCCGCTGCCCTCAGGTACGCCTTCCTGCTGGACAAGGCTCTGCTCATCTGTAAGCGCCGGGCGACTCCTATGACCTCAAGGACTTCGTGAATCTCCACAGCTTCCAGGTTCGAGACGACTCCTCTGGAGGCGCGACAACAAGAAGGTGAGTCCCCGAGGGGCCGCGCTAGGGGGGCACTGCTGGGGAGCCCCAGTTCAGGGAGAGGAGCCCCAAAGGCACACGGCTTATGTTTGACCCCAGCTTCTGGGTGGATAAACGCGCATGTGTGGTTTCGGTGTGTTGCAGGTGTGGGGGGGAGAGGGGTGCCTGTGCCCACCCCCTGTGGTAGGGGCACCTTCCATGTGAACCCTCCCTCCCTGCAGTGGGCCACATGTTCTTCCTGATCGAGGACCAAGGCATCCAGGGTTCTACGAACTCTTCTTCAAGACCCGGGAACTAAAAGAAGTGGATGGAGCAGTTTGAGATGGCCATGTGAGATCCCGCTTCTCCTCCGACCTTCTGTCTCCCCAACTCCCCCGCCCCATCATGAGGGTGCTGGAGTCAGGCAGGGGTGGGGGGCTGTAACCCACACACCCTTCAATGGGTGAATAGGCGCCCAAGATGGTTTCTCCGTGTAAGCGTCCTGCACTCAACCATAGAAAGGAGAAGGGGCCGGAGAGATAGTTCAGTGGGTAGGGTGCATGGGGCTGACCAGGTTCTGTTCACCCTCTATGCCACATCGGGCACCCTGAGCACCAGCAGGAGTGAGCCCTGACCGCAGAGCGAGGAGTCAACTCTGAGCACCGCCGGCTGTGACCCCAAAAAAGGAAACAAACAAAACCAGAGGGAGGGGAAGGCTGACAGTACCCGAGGCTCCCAGGGCGCCTTGGGGACTCACGGCCTTTCCCTCCCTGTCCACACAGCTCCAACATCTACCCTGAGAACGCTGCGGCCAACGGACACGACTTCCAGATGTTCTCATTCGAGGAAACCACATCCTGCAGAGCTTGCCAGATGTTGCTCAGGTGAGGACTGGCTTTGCATTGCAAGAGGTGGGGGAACATCCACTGTCCCCTCCCCAGAAGAGAGATCCCAGGAGGGAGGTGGGGGACTCACTGTTTCTTTGACGTCACCAACCTCTTTCTCTCCCTCCCCCCGCCTTCCAGGGGAACCTTTTACCAAGGTTACCGTTGCCACCGCTGCCGGGCCCCTGCGCACAAGGAGTGTTTGGGGAGGGTCCCAGCATGTGGCCGGCACGGACAAGGTACCGGAGGGAGGGAGGTGCGTGGTGCACAGTGGCAGGGTGGGGATGGGAATTCCCCATTCTGACAGTTGCCTTTTCTCTCTCAAAGATTTTTCAGGCACCGTGAAAAAGGTAAGGCTGCCTGGCTCCTTTCTGTGCGTGGAAAGCCCTGGGGAGTAAAGGAGGGAAGGATCTTGAGAGTCTCCCAACCCCCCCACCCAGGGAGGGCCGAGACGCTGGACCTTGGTCATTCTTTTCTTTCTTGCCTCCCCCCCCCACTGTTCCCACAGGCCCACCATCGCCGGCAGCAAGACAAGGAGAGGAATAAACTGGGTAAGTCAGCAGGGGGCGGAGTGTGGGACAAGGGACAGTAATAACCTGGGTAAGTCAGCAGAAGGCAAAAAAATAAGTCAACTTGGGTAAGTCAGCAGGGAGCGCTGTGCAGCACAAAGTGTGGGAGAACCTGTGTAAGTCATCAGGGGGCGCTGTTCAGGAAGAGAGTAATAGCCTGGTGAGTCAGCAGGGGATGCTGTTCAGGAAAAGAATAATAGCCTAGTATGTCAGCAGGGGGCGCTTGAGAGGGTAACAGCTGGTACGTCAGCAGTGGGCACTGTTCAGGAAGAGAGTAATAGCCTGGTGAGTCAGCAGGGGGCCGCTGGAGAGTAATAGCCTGGTGACGTCAGCAGGGGGTGCTGGAGAGTAATAGCCTGGTGCGTCAGCAGGGGGCGCTGGAGAGTAATAGCTGGACCAGCAGGGCCTGTTCGGAAGAATAATAGCCTGGTGCGTCAGCAGGGGCGCTGAAGAGTAATAGCCTGGTACGTCAGCAGGGGGCGCTGGAGAGTAATAGCCTGGTACGTCAGCAGGGGTCGCAGGAGAGTAATAGCCTGGTACCGTCAGCAGGGGGCGCAGGAGAGTAATAGCCTGTAAGTCAGCAGAGGACCTTGTGCAAAGCAGGAGGAAATCAGACTCACCTTCTCACGCGTTCCTGGTCCAAGGGGGTCAGAGCTCTGCGACACTATTAAAAGGAACCGGGATTGAACTCTGTGTCTTGCATGCTTAAAACCTGGATTTAATTTCCTGACAAGCAAAGAAAAACAATGACTTAAGGCAGTGCAGAGGGCGCCATGGGCAGGCTTTGTAGGTAGACCAAGTTCCATCCTGGGTTGATCCCAGCCCTGCTGGTTGCCCCAGAACTCTGAGAATATCACTGAGCGTGGTTTAAAACTCAGAACCAAGCCGCTTCCAGGGACGGGTGCTGGTCTGCAGCTGGGAAAAGTCGAAGCGTGCTAGTCTCTGGGGTCCAGTTTGCCGTGGAGCCAAACGTCCTTCCAGCGCTCAGGGCGCGTGTGGCTGCAGTGGGGTCTCTGGCTTCGGGTCGGTTTATTTCTCACTGGGAGCGCCAAAACCCCCAGGCCGCGACGCCCACGCCTTGCTCCTGGCCCCACTTCCACCAGCCCTCGGGCCAGTCCGTGCTCTTCCGTGTTTCGGCGCCCCATGCCCCGGAGGGGGAGCCCCCAGCACGCTTGTGCTATCCCGAGTCCCATGACGCGCGTCCCACCCGCAGGCCTGCCCAAGATGGAGGTGTGCGCCGAGTACTACGGGCTGCCCCGCCCGGGCCTTCGGGCCCCTTCCCTACGCCTCAGCCCTGGAGACATCGTGGAACTCACCAAAGCTGAGGCCGGAACAGAACTGGTGGGAGGTAAGGCTGTGTTGTGTGTGTGTGTGTGTGTGTGTGTGTGTGTGTGTGTGTGTGTGTGTGTATACATCCTGGTAGTGATGGAGAGAGAGAGAGAAAGAGACAGAAAGAGAGAGTACTCTGGTGGTGCCTGGGCCCCTCGAAAGCAATGGGGCTGTGGCCCCGGAGGACTTTTGCAAGGGCCAGGCTGATCTGGGGTGTTGACTGGAGGGTGTGTTAACTAGGGGTGGTGCTGACCGGGGGTGGTGCTGACCGGGTAGTGCTGACCGGCGTGGTCCTGACCGGGTGTTTCTCAATCCTCTTCCCAGTGTCCCCTCCCAACTTTGCTTCCGGGTTCATCCTGGCAGTCCCCTAAATCTCATGTTCACCCCCACTAATGCATTTGTCACGTGTGCACCCCCTCCCGGGTGCTGGAAAACCACAGCGGGCCAGAGGGTTCCTGACGGACAAGCACAGTGGGCAGACTGGAGCAATGGGACAGCGGGTGGCCGCTCACCTGGCTCGCAGCTGACCTGAGTTGGATCCCGGAATCCCACAGGGTCCCTCCAGCCCCCAGGGCTCCCCCCACCAGGAGTCCAGGAGTGGCCCCTGATTACAGAGCCAGGAGTAAGGCCTGAGCATTGCCGGATTAGGGTGGCCCCAAAACTCAAAGACAAAAGAGACAGGCGCAAGTTGGGACAGGAATTGCTTTCTGGGGCTGGTCATTTCCCAGCACATCTATATTGATTGACACCCGCTGGAGAATCAGGCCATGGAGAGAGCGGTGGACAGGCAGAGTAGCCAGGGGGTGCCAGAAAGATGGGCACACACTTGAACATGCGTGCGCGTGTGTCTGTGCACACAGCACAAAAGTACACACATACACAAGGCACCCATGCACCCCAGGCCATCTATATACACATACACAGCACACACAATCACATGCACATACATGTACACACGTGTGCATATATGAACACAGTATTCATTCATGCAGTTCATACCACCACATGTACATACACACCACACTCCATGCTTGTCACACAGTCCACACATGCACAACCACACATGCTTATCCCATACACACGCACGCCACCCACACGGATGTGCACAGGCACATACGCTCCACATGGTCTCATCACGTCACCCTTGTCACTGTCTTCCTTTCCGGCATTCAGGGCAGAAACACGTCTACCAATGACGTTGGCTGGTTTCCTGCAACAGGGTCAAACCCTACGTGCATGTGAGTGTCTGGGATGAACTGGGCGGGGGAGGTGGTTCTGAGGCGGGGGCTGCCCAGGGAGGTGCCCCTGGAGGTAGGGAGAGGATTGCCCATCCTGGAAAGTCACCCCCAAACTCAAGATTCTGCCCACTCAGGGCCGGAGCAACAGTACAGTGGGGAGGGCGTTTGCCTTGCACGTGGCTGACCCAGGTTCTATCCTCAGACCCTGTAGGGTCCCCTGAGCACCGCCAGGAGTGATTCCTGAGTGCAGAGCCAGGAGTAAGCCCTGAGCATCGCCGGGTGTGACCCCTCACTCCAAATTTTTTTTTCCAAGACCCAACTGAGTCTGGAGTGGGCTGAGCTGAGCCTGCCCCCCCAGCTGCCTCTGTCTGAAGGTCTCACCAGGAGGAGGAGTGAGGCAGGGGCTGGCCGGCTGGATGGGTCCTCTATGGGGTTGTGGCCTCTACTCAGCTGGACTGATTTTCTGTTGCTTCATTTTGGGACCATACCCAGCACTGCTCGGGAGCTACTCAGGCCCTGTGGCGTGGGGCGGCTCCTGGTGGTGCGCTGGGACCGCGGGTGCCAGGGACCAGGCTGGGCAGAGCCCACATGCAGATGCACCTGGTCCCTTGACTCTCTCCTCGGTGCCATAACCCGGACTCTCTGCCCTAAGTCTGGGTCTTTGCTTGTGTTTCCAGGGTCCCCCTCAAGACCTTTCTGTTTACCCTCTGGTGAGTAGCGCCCCCTTTCTTGTTTCCGATTCGGGGGTTCTCTTTGGGTTGGATGGGGAGGCCCCTCCAAAGCCATCAGGTACTCAGCCCTCCCAGCTTGGACAGTCCACTCACTCATCTGTCCATCCACCCACTGGCCCACACACTCACTTCTCCATCCACCCACTCATCAAGCTACCAGTACGTCAGCCCACAACATACTCACCCATTATCCAACGTCCAACCACACACAACTCGCTGGTCTGGCTGCTGCTCACCCTGTTCATCTACCCACCCACCTGCACAGCCATCCTTGATGCATTCACCTTTGTACCATGCATCCAGCCCACCCACCACCCCACATATCCATTTATTAATCTCTACCCATGCATCCAGCCAGCCACCACCCACCCAGCCACACACCCATCAATTTATCTATCCACCCACCCATCCACCTCTCCATCCATCCATCCATCTATCCATCCACCATCCATCCATCCATCCATCCATTTATCCATCCACCCACCCATCCATCCATCCACCATCCATCCATCCATCCATCCACCATCCATCCATCCATCCATCCATCCATCCATCCATCCATCCATCTATCCATCCACCATCCATCCATCCATCCATCCACCCATCCATCCATCCATCCATCCATCATCCATCCATCCATCCATCCATCCACATCCATCCACCATCCACCACCACTACCATCACCCACCCACACCACCCATCCATCCATCCATCCATCATCCATCCATCCATCCATCCATCCATCCATCCATCCATCCATCCATCCATCCATCCATCCATCCATCCATCCATCCATCCATCCATCATCCTCCCTCCCTCCCTCCCTCCCTCCATCTCTCCATCCACCCATGCACCCATGCATTAATGTCCAAGGACTCTTTGACCTAGACACTCACCAATTTAAAAAAAAACCCACACACAGGAACTGGGGTCATAGTTGGCCAAAATTTGGGGACACAAACAAGGGATCTGGGTTAGGGGTTAGGTTAGGGGTTAGGATTAGGATTAGGGTTGGGGTAGGTTTGGGGTTGGGGTTGGGGTTTCGCATGCACCTTTGCTGTTTCTCTTTTTGGCAGGTATGCTTGGCCCCATGGAGCGGGCGGGGGCAGAGAGCATCCTCACCAACCGCCTCCTGACGGGACATTCTTGGTGCGGCAGAGGGTGAAAGATGCAGCCGAATTCGCCATCAGCATCAAGTAATTGTTTCCGCCTACCCCACCTGAGACCCTGCGTGGCAGGTGCCAGGAGAAGGGACTGGTGTTGGGAGAGAGGTTTGGATTGAGCACTGGAGAGACAGGATTGAGTGCCGGAGAGAAGGGATTAGGGTGGAGCCGGGCTCTTTATAGAGCGCCCTCTGCAGGCCCTGGTGGATTGGCATCTTCTTATTTCCTGGGCCGGGCAGAGCACCCACGAGAAATTCAGGCGTCCCAAGGAGGCTCATGAGGCTCTTGAAAACGGGAGCCTGTCGCTGCCTAGTGTGCTTGCACAGCCTTGCAGATGTGGGTTCCTGGTCTCTGCTGGTCTCTCAGTCACTTCCTACTTGGCTTTGCAGCTGGGTCTTGTGATCTTGGTGGACTTTCCCTTTTGACTCCGGCTGCTCGGGTACCCGCAGATTTTGCATTTGCTCCTGATGCACGGCTTGTTTCTTTTCAAGTTGCCAAAATAAAATAGAGGTGTTGAATTCCTTAGTTCCCCCAGACCACATGTGGGGGCTGAAGCTGTGGGGGTGGGGTGCAGACCCCAAACATTTGTTTGTTTTTTTTTCCACACCCAGCTGTCTCTGGGCTGACTCCTGGCATGCAGGGGATCACTCCTGGCAAACTCTGGTGACCCTGTGGGAAGCGGGGAGCAAACCAGGCCAGCCGCATGCGGGCAAGCTTCTGCCTGCTGTGCTGGTGCTTGGACCCCTCATCCTCAAGCTGTGTGAGCTCTAACCCTAGAATATGAGTTTGTTGAAACTCATCTTTCTCCAACCTTCTAGACCTGGAGGCTGGAATTCAATGGAGGTCAGAGAGTCCTCTATTTTATTTTATTTTGGCAACTTGGAGGTCAGAGAGTGGGAAAAGTTCCAACTTTATGTGTGCTGGGGAGCTGGGCAGAGCTTAAATTTGGCTCTTCTCTCTGATCACTTCGGAGGTTCTCTCTAGAAAGGGAACCATCTATTTAGGAGGGAGTCACTGTGTCACTGTCTTCCCGTTCATCATTGCTCTGCTCGAGCAGGCACCAGTAACATCTCCATATGTCCTGTCTCATGCAAGTAGAGCCCAAGGGCACCTGCTTGCTCCAGGAACATAAAGAGCCTCAAACCATTCCATCAGGTCATGGGAATGAGATCTATAATTGTTACTGGTATTTGGCATATCAAATACAACACGGGTAGCTTGCCAGGCTCTGCCGCAGGGTAGCATACTCCTGTAGTCATCTCAAAAATCCATATTTATTGATGAACCACGCGGCCGCAGAGGCCGCGCGAGCCAGGCTGTGATAGGCTGGTCTGCTGGGTGGAGTTCTGATGAGGGGGAAGTCTGGATGTGGAAAATGGAGGCCCTCATGGAGTGGGGGGTCATCTGGCTTGTTGTTTAGGAGGGAAAACAGCCAAAAACATCATCTTTGCGGGGCCGGAGCGATAGCACAGTGGGCAGGGCATTTTACTTTGCATGTGGTCAACCAGGTTCGATCCGGGCATCCCATAGCAATGCCTGAGCAATGAGCAATGCCAGGAGTAATCCCTGAGTGCTGAGCACCTCTGGGTGTGACTCAAAAAGAAAGAAAAGAGCATCATCCTTGACCGTGGAGCAGCCCGTGGAGTTCCTGAGGATGGTAAATGGCCTGGCCAGCCCCTGGCCGAGTCCACACAGCTCCTAGGGTTTGCTCACACGTGCAGGGGGGTGGGGGCACGCTGGCCGCACTTGGAGAGGGATGTGGGCTCCTCCTCCCATTCCTCCACCTCCATGTCAGAGGGCGTAGCTGCAGGCTCCCAGCCACCACACCCAGCAACTGGAAGAGAGACACTCCAGACCCACAGCTGGCTGGCGGCGTGGCTGTGCGACATTCTTAGACAATAATGGAAGTTAGGACCAGGTCCTTCCCAGGATCTTTCACATTTATACACTGTAATGATCATTCTCCCGCATGGCAGAGCCTGGCAAGCTACCCGTGTCGTATTTGATATGCCAAAAACCGGTAACAGTTATAGAACTCATTCCCATGACTTGAAGGATTGGTTTGAGGCGCTACATGTTCCTGGAGCAAGCAGATGCCCTTGGCTACACTAGCATGTGACAGGACACATGGAGATGTTGCTGGTGCCCGCTCGCCCAAGCAAATCCATGAACAACGGAAAGACAATGATACAAGTGAAGTGATACCTCCTTGACAAAAGCAGGCAGTTGGCAGGCAGGGTTCATCTCCTCGGGTCTCCAGATGTTGCCAGCCTTGGTATGGGGCGAGGAGATGGTTCCAGTCTCTCAGAGAGATTTCTTACCTGCGGGAGAAGATAATTAGGCAAAGTAGCAACCCTGGAACTTTCGACTTCCTGGTCCTGCATTACTTAGACCCATTGTGTCTGTCTTGACCCCAGTAAAATTTGGCATGTGGCACTTACACACATTTTCCTATCATCCCCACTCTGCTAATGCTAATGGGTACAGTGCCAGCTCTCTCTCTCTCTCTCTCTCTCTCTCTCTCTCTCTCAACACGCTAGGAGTAGCTACTGGCTCTGCACTCAGGAATTACTTCTGGCATTGCTCTATGAGATGCTGGGATCGAACCCAGGTCAACTGCATGTAAGGCAAATGCCTTACCCACTGTGCTATCGCCTCCGCCCCAAACAATGACATTTTTGCTCTGTTTTCCCTCCTAAATGGACAAAACCGGGTCAACTGTGTGTAAGGCAAGTGCCCTACCCACTGTGCTATCTCTGTGGCCCCAGAGTTCTCTCTCTCTCTCTCTCTCTCTCTCTCTCTCTCTCTCTCTCTCTCCGGGGGTCTTAGTTTTTTTGGGTCATACCCAAGGATGCTCAGGGCTTACTCCTAGCTCTGCACTCAGGAATTACTCCTGGCAGTGCTCGGGGATCCTAAGGGATGCTGCAGATCGAACTCAGGTTGACTATGTGCAAGCTCTACCAGTTGTACTATGTCTGTGCCCTGCCTGTTATTTTTCTAGGTAAACTGTTTCCCCAGAGACGCATCAGTGACGACTCAGCTCTGGGTGTGCCCTTGGCGGTGCTCCTGTAGTCAACAGAGCACTTTGTGCTGATGGAGCTCAGTAAACTCCTAGGGTAGCGATTCATGTTGACCCATCAGTGTTGAGTTGCGTCTTTATTTTTAGCCTCTCGGGATTTCTTTACTTCTTTTTTGAGCGCTCAGCATTATGTTTTGGAGGGGCTGCATTTCCAAGGACTTCCTGTAGCAGAAGCGTTTCTTGGCTTTCTCCATAAACAGCAGAATTCTGTCTGCTTCTGGGTTTGGGACAGCAGCGCAGCGGGAGGGCGTTTGCCTTGCATGCAGCTGACCCATGTTCGATCCGCAGCATCCCTTAGGGTACCCTGAGCCCCGCTGGGGTGATTCCTGAGTGCAGAGCCAGGAGTAACTCCTGGGCTCCATCAGGTGTGGCCTAAAAACGAAAGCAACAAAAAATAAGTCCTTCTGCTTCTTCCCAGGCCCGTTCTGGTCTGTGAGTCACCATCTTGGTGGGAGTCAGTGGCTCCTAGGAGGTTTCCCTCCTGTCCTGAGGGCCCCCATCTCGATGGAATTAGGATTCTTCTGTCATAGTCTAAGATTCTTCCACTTGGTGGAAGTGTAGAGCTAATCCTGTCTATCATATATTAATGTCTGTCTGTGTGTGTGTGTGTGTGCGGCGTGCGGCGTGGTGTGTGTTTGGGTCACACCCAGCGATGTTCAGGCTGACTCCCGGCTCTGTGCTTAGGAATCACTCATGGCGGGGCCTTGGGTACCCCATGGGGTCGACCTGGGTGGGCCGAGAGCAGGCAGGGACCCTCCCCTGCTGTCCTGTTGCTTGGCCCCAACACTGCTTTCTTGCTAAGATCTTGGACAGTTTCTCAAGAGCCTCGTGGATTAGGGAAATGATTCCTGATGGACAGAGGAAGAACTGAGAAGGGTTAGATCAGGCAAGGCTCAGAGGAGGGACCCTGTTAGTCGGTCGGCTGTTCTCTGCTTCCGGCAGCCAAGTTCGCTCCCACGGCTGGGAGTGTAGCCGGGCAGGGACGGGGCTGGTGAGGGCATGAGCTGAACTTGGCGCCTCAGAACACAGTGGCTCCCCTTTCCCTCCCTCCCTCCTCCCTCCTCTCTCTTTCCTCTCCCTCCTCCCTCCTCTCTCCTCTCTCCCTCCCTCCTCTCTCCCTCTTCTCGCCTCCCTCTTCTCTCCCTCCTCCCTCTTCTCCCTCCTTCCTCCTTTCTCTCCCTTCCTCCTCCCTCCTCTGCCTCCCTCCTCCCTCCTCTTCCTCCTTCCTCCCTCCTCTCTCCCTCCCTCCTCTCTCTCCCTCCTCCCTTCTATCCCTCCCTCCCTTCTCCCTCTTCCCTCCTATCCCTCTCTCCTTCCTCCCTTCTCTCCCTCCCTCCTTCCTCCTCTCGCCTCCCTCCTCTCTCCCTCCTCTCGCCTCCCTCCTCTCTCCCTCCCTCCTCCCTCCTCTCTCCCTCTCCCTCCCTCCCTGTCTATCTCCCTCTCTCTCCCCTCCCCCCCATATCTCCTCTCTCTCCTCCACCCCCCTTTTCCAGATACAATGTTGAAGTCAAGCACATTAAGATCATGACTGCAGAAGGACTGTATCGGATCACGGACAAGAAGGCGTTCCGGGGCTCATGGTAAGGCCCACGGCGCCCCTTGTCCAACCTCCAGGAATCCAGGCAGGGCCTGCCCTGAAGTGATGCTTTGGGGTCTCACCACTCCTGCGCCCGTACCGGGTCCTCCCGTGACCTTGAATCCGTCTTCCCTATGACTCGTGGTCATGACCACTCATGGTCCATAGCATCATTTCTTTCTCTTTGGCTCAGGGGCCACTCCTGGCCCTGCACTCAGGAATCACTCCTGGCGGTGTTTCGGGGACCCTATGGGGTGCGGGGGTTGAACCCGGGTCAGTCGTGTGCAAGGCAGACGCCCTCCCGCTGCTCTGACCCCGCTCTTGTTTGTTTTTGGGCCACACCTAGTGCTACTTAGGGCTTACTCCTGGCTCTGCGCTCAGGACTCCCTCCTGACAGGGCTTGGGGGACCATATGGGGAGCCCAGGATCAAACCCAGGTTATCTGTGAGCAAGGCAAACACCCTCCCTGCTGTGCTGTTGCTCAGCCCCACATCAACCTTCTACAGTGGGTCTGACAATGACAGGGAGCGTCTGCCAGTCACATCCCCAGGAAAGAAAGTAATAAAGGGCCAGAGAGAAAAGGCGGAGGGAAAAGCATCTGCCTTGCCCGTGGCTGACTAAGGTTCGCTCCTCACATCTCAGAGAGTCTCCCGAGCTCTGCCAGGAGTGATCGCTGAGTGCAGAGCCAGGAGTGAGCCCTGAGCATTATTGGGGGGCGATCCCACAACAAAAATAAAACAATGATCCTGATTGCTCAGGTTGCGAACAACAGCCCACTGGGGCCATTTGCCAGAGCCAAAAGTCCTGCAGGGTGGGGGAGTCACAGCTTCCTGCCTCCCCCGGCTGAGCTCCCTCTGCTGTGCCCCCGCCTGGCTCAGGGGGACGGGCCTCGCGGCCATGGCGTCGTCCCGCTCCTGCCTCTTTTTTTTTTTTTTTTTTTTTTGGGTCACACCCGGCGATGCTCAGGGGTTTTTCCTGGCTCTGCACTCAGGAATTACTCCTGGTGGTGCTCGGGTACCATATGGGATGCTGGGGATTGAACCCAGGCCAGCATGGGCCGGCCGTGTGCAAGGCAAACGCCCTACCCGCTGGGCTATCGCTCGCCCCCCCGCACCCGCCTCTTGTTCTCCTCCCAGGAGCTGGTGGAGTTTTACCAGCAGAACTCACTGAAGGATTGTTTCAAGTCCCTGGACACCTCCCCTGCAGTTCCCATTCAAGGAGCCCGAGAGAAGAGCCATCAGCAGGCCGCCAGGTAGGGGGTGGCCGGGTGTGTCTGTAGCCGCCAGCACCAAAAACCGTGAAAGGGACGGGAAGGGAAGGGAAGAAATAGAAGGAAAGGAAACGAGAAATGGACATTCAGGGAACACGGGGTGCCCCTCAGCGCTCAGGGCCCCGGCACTCAGCAAGATGGGTCTGCATACGAGTGGGGGTGAGGGGCCGGCTCCGGCCACCCCATCTCTTCCTCCCCCTCCTCCCAGCCATGGGAAGCACCAAGTACTTCGGCACGGCCAAGGCTCGCTATGACTTCTGCGCCGGGACCGGTCAGAGCTGTCCCTCAAAGAGGGCGACATCATCAAGATTCTGAACAAGAAGGGCCAGCAGGGCTGGTGGCGCGGCGAGATCTACGGGCGGGTGAGTGGCACGGCAGGGCGCTGGGGCCGCGTGGGTGTGAATGTGTGTGTGCCTGTGTGTACTGTGATATGGGTATGAAGGTGTGCACGCGCGGTCACTCTTACTGGACTCCTTGCATTACTCATCCATCCTGACTGTAAAAGGTCTCTCTGCCCACCCACCACTGGTCCAACCATCTCCCTCATCCATTGTTAATCTCTCCTCTTGCTTCTTTGTTTGTTCCATACATGCATCTATCCTTCATTCTATGTATCTGGTCGTAGATTACGATACTATAGTTAATCTGTTTATTGCTTTGTCATCCGTCCACCCACCCACCCACCCACCCACCCACCCACCCACCCATCCATCCATCCATCCATCCACCCACCCACCCACCCACCCACCCACCCATCCATCCATCCATCCATCCATCCATCCATCCATCCATCCATCCATCCATCCATCTATCCATCCATCCATCCACCCACCCATCCACCCATCCACCCACCCATCCATCCACCCACCCACCCACCCATCCATCCACCCACCCACCCATCCACCCCTCCACCACCACCACCACCCCATCCACCACCACCACCACCACCATCCATCCATCCATCCATCCATCCATCCATCCATCCATCCATCCATCCATCCATCCATCCATCCATCCATCCATCCATCCATCCATCCATCCATCCTTCCATCCACGTCCATCCCATTCATCCATTAATTCCACAAGTACTCCAAGTATCTACTGTGTACCCAATGGCATCTTGGGACGTGATGGCAAATAAGATTCCAGTGGAGCTCATGTCGTGTGTGTGTGTGTGTGTGTGTGTGTGTGAAACAGCCAGCACCATCCATTAGGTGCTGACGAATGTCATGGGACAATCACAGAGGTGGGAAGGTTGCTGAGGAACATTTGTGGGGTTAGCTCTGTGTGTGTTTCCCAACTGTGTGTACAACTGAGGGGTGGGGGTCTATTTTGGGGGTAAGTGCCAAGGTCTGGGTGGGAGAGAACGTGGAGGAGGCTCCGTAGAGGGGTCCGTCCTGATCACGCCCCTCTCTGTCCAGGTCGGCTGGTTCCCCCCCAACTACGTGGAGGAGGACTATTCCGAATACTGCTGAGCTTCTGGAAGGGACCGAGACACCGAGACTAGCTCAGGCAACGCAGCAGGGCCCCAGGCCACAACGGGCTGAAGGAGCAGAGCGGCCCACGCACGGCGCGCGGCCTCCTGGGACAGTGCCCCCTGCTGGGGTTAATTTATAACACACCCATTTCCTCTGAGTTCCCTTGAGAAGGTGGAGCTCAGGGCAACTGCTTTTAATAAAACAATGGTCGGAAAGATTCCCCTGATGGTGCCATTCAGGGAATCAGGTGGGGCTGCGGGTGCTACCAACCCACACCTATCACCAGCCCTCCACCCTCCAGTAAGGCTCCTGGCTCTGTGCTCGAAGTAAGACTGGGCTGTGGCTGGAGGCGTGGTTCAGGCGGGAGTGCTCTTGCCTTGCACGGTCCGCGGCATCTCTTAGGGCCCCCTGAGCAACCTCGGAGTGATCTCCGAGAGCAGAGCCAGGAGTCAGCCCTGAGCACCGCTGGGTGTGCCCCCTTCCACGCCCCCCACCCCACCAAGTACCTATTTTTTTTTTTTTGGGTCACACCCAGCATTGTTCAGAAGTTACTCTTGGCTCTACACTCAGGAATTACTCTTGGCACTGCTGGGGGACATGTGGGATCCTGGGGCTCGAACCTGGGTCAGCTGCGTGCAAGGCAAACGCCCTCCCGCTGTGCTAGCGCTCCAGTCCCCAAGTACCTAAAACTTCACTGGGGCATTTCATTCATTCGTTTGTCCGTCCATCCGTCCTTCCATCCATCCATCCATCCATCCATCCATCCATCCATCCATCCATCCATCCATCCATCCATCCATCCATCCATCCATCCATCCATCCATCCATCCATCCATCCATCTATTTGCTTTTTTGGGTCACACCTGGAAATGCTCAGGGGTTTCTCCTGGCTCTGCACTCAGGAATTACTCCTGGCGGTGCTTGGGGACCATATGGGATGCCGGGGATCGAACCTGGCTGGCCGCTGCAAAGCAACGCTGTACCCGCTCACTGGGGCACGTGAGCATCACACTGTGGAGTTCCACAGTGAGGGAACCAAGGAGGCCTTGGGGATAGGGAGAGAACATCACCAGGAGCTGGATGGAGTGGGGGTCCGTCTGACCAACTTCCAGAAGAAGAAAAAATCTAAGGTGGCGCTTGGGCTGGAGTTTAAGAAAAAAAACCCAGTATCTCTAGTGATCGACTTTTTGGCATCTTCTTGATCAAACAAAGTGAATTAGAAAAGATACATACATACCTATGTTCACTGTAAATATTTCAGAAGCATTCGCAATGCAGGCATGCAGAAACACGTGCAGGAATGCCTGCTTGCAAATATGCACACACGTGCAGGAATGTCTCCTTGCAAACATACACACTTCAGGAATGTCTCTGTGAAAATACACATGTGCAGGAATGTCTGTGCAAATATGCACACTCATGTAGGAATGTCTGTGCAAATATACACACACTGCAGCAATGTCTGCAAATACACACGTGCAGGAATGTCTGTGCAAATATGCACACTCATGTAGGAATGTCTCTGTGCAAATATACACACAGCAGAATGTCTGTGCAAATACACACACATGCAGGATGTCTCTGTGCAAATATACACACACTGCAGCAATGTCTCTGCAAATACACATGTGCAGGAATGTCTGCAAATATGCACACTCGTGTAGGAATGTCTGCAAATATACACACAGCAGAATGTGCAAATACACACACATGCAGGATGTCTTTGTGCAAATATACACACACTGCAGGAATGTCTGTGCAAATATGCACACTCAAAAATATAAATCTTAACAAATAAGAAACACACAGACATGGGGCAGAGCTGCTACTGGCTCTCCCTGTGCCCAGCCGCTCACGAGGTGCCCAGGTGGGATGGCGGGTTCTAGCCCTGGCCCGCCACCCCAGCAGAGCCTTGCAACAAGGCAGACGACTCTCCACTCCATGAGGGCCTCCATTTTCCACGTCTGGACTTCCCCCTCGTCAGAACTCCACCCAGCAGACCAGCCTATCACAGCCCAGCTCATCGAGATCCACCCTGCTGCAGTCTTTTTTAAATCCATCCCAGGTATGCTGATCCAGAAACTCAGACATGGGGCAGAGCTGCTACTGGCTCTCCCTGTGCCCAGCCGCTCATGAGGCACGGGGAGTGATGGCGTGTTCTAGCCCTGGCCCGCCACCCCAGCAGAGCCTCACAACAAGCCAGACGATCACCCCCCCACTCCATGAAGGCCTCCATTTTCCACATCCGGATTCCCCCTCGTCAGAACTCCACCCAGCCGACCAGCCTATCACAGCCCAGCTCAATCAATAAATGCTGGATTTAGAGGTGACTACAAGAGTATGCTTCCCGCACTGCAGAGCCTGGCAAGCTACCCGTGTCGTATTTGATATGCCAGAGACCAGTAACAATTATAGACCTCATTCCCATGACCTGATGGAATGGTTTAAGGTTCTTTATGTTCCTGGAGGAAGCAGGTGCCCTTGGGCTCTACTTGCATGAGACAGGACATATGGAGATGTTACTGGTGCCCGCTCGAGCAGAGCGATGATGAACGGGAAGACAGTGTTACAGTGATACATGTAGGAATGTCTGTGCAAATATACACACGCTGCAGGAATGTCTGCAAATATACACACACTGCAGGAATGTCTGCAAATATGCACACTGCAGGAATGTGTCCGTGCAAATATGCACGCTGCAGGAATGTAGGCTGACAGATATGAACAGGCTTGCATGATACGTCTGTGCCTGCAGATACGTCACACGTGGCGGAAGCGTCTCTGTCTCTGGTG
>JAJIBD010011826.1:22500-43318 GCA_021461705.1 Cryptotis parvus
GTTGCCGGTGTTCCACCTGCAACTAACGTCAGGTGAGTTGGAGGGTCGGGAGATAAATTGTCCTGATGTGATGGGATATTTTTCCCTGGAAATTTTTTTTTCTAGCCCAGGAAACTTAGTCTCAGCTGAATTCTTTCTGGAAGATCATTCACAGCAGAGGGAGAATATCCAGGCTTGGGGGGTTATCAGTTTGGGCTCTATCCTTCTTGCCTTTCCTCTGCTGTGTGTCCTCGGCAAGTGCCCCAACCTCTCTGATCCCACATATCACTGGGGTTCTGATTCCACAGAGATGCAAACATTAGATTAAAAGACGCGACTCATTAGCACCCCTGGTATATGTGGTAAGAGCTTTGCAGTGCTAGTGTGTTTGCAAAAGACGTTTAGCCTCATTAACTAGTCTTCCTTTTATTATTTAAAAAATTCTGGGCCACACCCAGTGATGACTAGGGTCAGTCCTAGTTCTGCAATCAGGAATCACTTCTGGCAATGCTGGGGGACCCTGTGAGATGCCAGAGATTGAAGACAGGTCAGCTGTGTGCAAGGCAAGCACCCTACTTGCTGTATTATCTCTATGACCCCACAGATGTCCACTTAAATTTTTTTTTGGTGGGCCACACCTGGCAGTACTGAGGAGTTATTCCTGACTCTGTGCTCAGGGATCACTCCTGGTGGTGCTCAGGGGCTCATATGCAGTGCCAGGGATCAATCCCGGGTCAGCAAGGCAAGTGTCCTCCCTGCTCTAGTATCGCCTCCCATCACCATGATTTCTTTCTTTCCCTGTCTGTCCTCTCCTTTTATCCATCCATCCATCCATCATCCATCCATCATCCATCATCCATCCATCATCCATCATCCATCCATCATCCATCATCCATCCATCATCCATCCATCCATCATCTATCCATCCGTCCGTCCATCCATCCATCCATCCATCCATCCATCCATCTAAATCCATCTATCCATCCATCATCCATCCATCATCCATCATCATCCATCATCCATCATCCATCCATCCATCCATCATCCATCCATCATCAATCCATCATCATCTATCCATCTGCTCTGTCTGTCCATCTGTCCATCCATCCATCTATCCATCCATCCATCTATCTATCCATCCATCCATCCATCCATCCATCCATCCATCCATCCATCCAATCCATCCATCCATCCATCCATCCATCCATCCATCCATCCATCCATCCATCCATCCACCCACCCACCCTACCTACCTACCTACCTACCTATCTCTCTATCTCTTATCTATCTATCTATCTATCTATCTATCTATCTATCTATCTATCTATCTATCTATCTATCTATCTATCTATCTATCTATCTATCTATCTATCTATCTATCTATCTATCTATCTATCTATTCTGTCTGTCTGTCTGTCTGTCTGTCTGTCTGTCTGTCTGTCTGTCTGTCTGTCTGTCTGTCTGTCTGTCTGTCTGTCTGTCTGTCTGTCTGTCTGTCTATTTCTCTCTCCCATCCGTCCGTCCATCCATCCATCTATCTATTTTTTTTTGTCAGACTGACAATGCTCAGGGACCGACAATGCTCTCCTGGCTCTGCACTGGGAATTAGTCCTGGTGGTGCTTGGGGGACCATATAGGATGCCGGGAATTGGACCTGGGTTGGCCGTGAGCAAGGCAAACCTTCTCCCCACTGTGCTGTGTCTCTGGCCCTGTCCTCTTCTTATATGAGAGTCAAGAGTGGTTTAGGTGTGCCTGCTTTGACTCTTTCTACTCCATCCTGTTAATCCACATATCACAGATAAATGAGATTGTCCCCGGTTCTTCCTTCTTCCTTTCTCCGACTTACTTCAGTCACCATGATATCTTCCAGTTGCCCCTAAATGGCAGCAAATCACGCAATTATGTTCTTTTTCACAGCTGCATAGTATTCCATGTTTCCCCACTGCACTTTATTATCCACGCTCTGTCTATGGACTCTTGGATCGAATCCACAGTGCAAGGCTTTAAATGGCAGAGTCTGCCCACACCTGTCTGTGCACTCTCTCTCTCTCTCTCTCTCTCTCTCTCTCTCTCTCAGGACCAGGGTTTCCACGTGGCAGAATGCCTGAGACCATATTTGGTGCATGTGGGCGGCACTGGGCACCAAACTTGAGGCCTCATGCTCACAAGACAGGAACTTTGGCTGTTGAGCCGTTCCTGGACCCTGACTCACTCCTACGTACTGAGCCCAATGGCTCCTACTTTATCCTGCAGGAAGGTGACTCTGGTTCTGGTTCCCCCGCACGGTGGTCTGGACATGCTCTTTAGGGGGACCCAGAAAACTCAGGCTCTCATCCCAGCGGGAAGCGTTTTTCTTTTTTCTTTCTTTTTTTTTTTTTTTTGGGTCACACCCGGCAATGCTCAGGGGTTTCTCCTGGCTCTGCACTCAGGAATAGCTCCTGGCGGTGCTCGGGGACCATATGGGATGCTGGGGATCGAACCGGGCCCGCATGGGCCGGCCGCGTGCAAGGCAACGCCCTACCCGCTGGGCTATCCCTCCGGCCCATCAGCGGGAAGCGTTTCATGGGAACTTCAGAAACGGTGTGGGGGACGCTCTGGGTGTTTGTGTTTGTGGGGGTTCTTCATAGAAACGGTCAGTAGGATGGGTAGTTCTGTCTCTTTATTATCCACCCACCCGTCCATCCATCTATCGATCTGCCCCATTCATCTGTCCACCCATCCGCCCATCCTTCCATGTCTGTCGTCCATCCACCTACAAGCCCACCCACACACCCATATCCCCACACTCCATCCATCCATCTTTTTTCCCATTCCATGCATGCATCGATTCTTCTTGTTCCGTCCATCCATCCTCAATCCACCATCCAGCCAGCCACCCATTTATCCATCCACTCATCCTATGATATATCTCTCTATCCATCCATCCACACATCCTCCCTTCCACCCATCCACCCATCTATCCATCCACCCACTCACCATCATCTATCTATCCATCCATCCATCCATCCATCCGTCCATCTGTCCGTCCATCCGTCCATACATTCGTCCATCTGTCCATCCATCTGTCCGCTCCATCAATCTGGCTATCCGTCCATCTGTCCATCCGTCCATCCGTCTGTCCGTCGTTCCATCCATCATCCACCCATCCATTCATTCATTCGCCCTTCCATCCATCCATCCTCCCGTCCATCCTTCCTGTCCGTCCGCCGCCCGCCGCCGCCCGTCCATCCATCCATCCATCCATCCATCAATCCATCCATCCAGCCATCCTTCCATCCAGCCATGCCATCCTTCCATCTGCCATGCTTCTTTCTATGTAAAGATTGGCTGTTTGAACTAGGCCCATACACCGAGGAAGAATGAGTCCCAGACCCTTGGGGTGGAGAACCTCCAGGTTCTGAGCTGGAGACACTCTGGGTCCCTGCGTGGTGGCTCGGGGAATGCGTGTGCCTCTGGTTAAGGGAACGGATAATGGGAAGTTCACAGAATCTAGGGGCCAGGGGTGTGATACCGGAAGTCTGCAGCTGCTGGTGACAAAAGGGGAAGCTGGAAACGAGAAGAAAGATCGAATCAGTGGCCGTGTGAGGGCTGGGCTGCGAACAAGTCCCTGCAGGCTGCAGTGCTCACAGCTCTGCAGGCCAATGTGAGTCGTCTCTTACACGTTTCGGTGTTTATCTATTTGGTTAGGGTTTGGGCCACACCCTGTGGTGCTCTTGGGCCGCTCCTGGCGCTGTGCTCAGGAATCATGCCTGGTGGGGCTCAGAGCACCTCTGGGATGCCAGGGGCAGAACCTGGGTTGGTCATGTGCAAGGCAAGTGTCCTAACTTCTGGCATTTTTTTTTAACTTTTTTGGGTCACATCCTGTGATGCTCAGGGTTACTCCTGGCAATGCTCAGGGACCATATGGATGCCGGGGATCGAAGCCAGGTTGGCCGAGTGCAAGGCAAACGCCCTCCCGGGGACTATCACTCTGGCCCCGCATCTACCTTCTGTACTATGTTACAAGCCCCAAATGTTTTAGGGTGTTTATGAAGAGATTCTCAGTCTCCCCAAGGACATTTGGAACATAAATAGACTCTCTCTCCCCTCTCCCCCTTCTCTCCTCTCTTTCTTCTCTCTCTCTCTCTCTCTCTCTCTCTCTTGTTGTTGGACCACACCTGGCAGTGCTCAGGGCTTATTCCTGGCTCTGCTCGCAGGGAGTCACTCCTGGTGGAGCTTGGGGGACCCTGTGTGGAGCCGGGGATGAAACCTGGATCTGTGCAAGGCGAATGCCCTCCCTGCCGTACTCTCGCTCCGACCTCTCTACTCCCTACAGTGCCAGCCCACTCCCATCTTACTTATGTATGCGACGGTTTCCCCAGAAGCCCACGTGTTCCCGAGTTTACTTCGCTGAGGGCTGGGGTGGGGCTCGACTCAGCCTTGGGAGAGCTGCTGCCATCCCCCTGCAGTGCGCGCACAACCCTCTGCACTCCCCACCTAGGTACAAACAGGTGTGTGGACACCACCATGTGCCCAACCTATGCGGTCTGCAGCAACACCACCGACAGCTACCATTGCTCTTGCAAAAAGGCTTCCTGTCCAGCAACGGGATGACCCATTTCCAGGACCCCAGTGTGGAGTGCAGAGGTGCGGGTTCTTCCATCCCTCCCCTCCCTCCTCGCCTCCTCCCCTCCCTCCTCTTCCCTCCCTCCCCTCCTTCCCCCCTCTCTCCACTCTCCTTCTTCCCCTCCCCTCCCTCCCCTCCACTCCCTCCCTCTCCTCCCTCTACCTCCCCTCCCCTCCCCCTCCCTCCCTTCCTTTCCTCTCCCCTCTTGTCCCAGGGATGTGGGCTGGGGGTATGCTCACATTTTCTCCAAATGAGCTGTTTCTTCTTTTCTTTACCTTTCTTTTTAAAAGAGATTTATTGTTGTTGTAGCTTTTGGGCCACACCCACCCACAGTGCTCAGAGCTTACTCCTATCTCTGTGCTCAGGAGTCACTCCTGCTGGTTCTCGTGGGGTCATGTGGGGTGCAGGGAGCAAAGCCAGGTCAGCTGCGTGCAAGGCAAGCGCCTTCCCTGCTGGACTATCGCTCTGGTCCCTTTTCTTTTCCTTTTCTCTTCTTCTCCTTTTTATTTTTCTCTCCTTTTCTTTTCCTTTTCTTTTCTTTTATTTGGGAGGGTGCACACTCGGCGATGTTCCGGCTTCTTCCTGGCTTCAGGGACTATTCCTGGCTGTGAGGGGGGCCCTGTGAGATGCTTGGATAGAATGCGGCTGGCCACATGCAAGGCAAGTACCCTCCCCCACTGTGCTATCACTCTGGCCCCCTGCTTCTTCCTTTCCGTGGGTGTTTGAGCTTTCTTCCCAAGAACGAGCCCCTGGAGAGAACGCTGAAGCTGCCAGCCGGCATGCTGTCTTGATGGCCCGGTGTCGTCTCTCTGCGCCACAAGTGTGCTCAGCTTCAGAGGAGGGTCACTAGAGGGCCCAGGGCTTGAAGGATGGAGTCCTCACATCCCACTGAATCCAGGGATTACGGGATGAGCACCAGACATTCATATCAGCTTGGGAAAATACAACCTGCCGAGCAAGACAGGATGAATCTGCATCTGATGTTTCCTCTGCCCAGATATCAACGAGTGTTCGCAAAACCCCCTGCTCTGCGGTCCTCATGCGACTTGCAGCAACCTTCCCGGGAGATACAAGTGCGACTGCTCTGCTGGTTTCTCTTCTCCCTCTGGAAATTCCTGGGGCCCAGGAAAGCCACATCACATTAGCTGCACAGGTGATGCTCTTGGACTCTCTGACATGCTACTTTATTTGGGGAAGGGGAAACACGCCCTGTGGAGCTCAGGGACTACTCCTGGCTCTGCACTCAGGGATCACTCTTGGTGGAGCTTGGGAGGTCCTATTGGATGCCAGAGACTGAAACTGGGTTGGCTGCGTGCAAGGCGCTCGACCCACTGTGCTCTCGTTCTAGCCTGGGTTTGGTTAATGGAGGACTTGACTTGAGTGTTTCTAAACTTCTGTCACTGTCTGTCTTCCCGTTCATCATCGATTGGCTCGAGCAGGCTCCAGTAACATCTCCATATGACCTGTCTCATGCTAGTAGAGCCCAAGGGCACCTGCTTGCTCCAGGAACATAAAGAGCCTCAAACCATTCCATCAGGTCATGGGAATGAGGTCTATAACAGTTACTGGTATTTGGCATATCAAATACGACACGGGTAGCTTGCCAGGCTTGCCGTGCAGGTGGCATACTCTTGTAGTCATCTCTAAATCCAGCATTTATTGGCAAGTCGGGCTGTAATAGGCTCTTTTGCTGGGTGGAGTTCTGACGAGAGGAAAGTCCGGATGTGAAAAATGGCGGCCCTCATGGAGTGGGGGTCATCTGGCTTGTTGCGAGGCTCTGCTGGGGTGGCGGGCCAGGGCTAGAACCCGCCATCCCTCCTGGGTGCCTCATGGTTTCTAAACTTACATGCCCAAACTCCTGCATTTCCCGTCTTCTCTTTGCCTACCTGCTGTATTCTCTTTCCAGCCTCCTGGATTTTTGGGGGAGAGTTGCACACCTGACGATGATTAGCGGTTACTTTCAGCTCTGCACTCAGGAATCACTCCTGGCAGTGTTGGAGGGATGCTGGGGATCAAATCCAGCTTGGCTGTGTGCAAGGCGTCTTGCCCACAGGTCTATCATCCCAGCCTGTTTTTGGTTAACGGTGGACAGCTACCATTGACTTGAGGATGTGTTTCTAAATTTAGACACCCAAAATCAGATGCATTTTCCCATTTTCTCCTTTTGTCCTGGCAGACACTAATGAATGTCTCCAGAGTGGAATCTGCCCAGAACATTTTGAGTGTGTCAACTCTATTGGAAGTTACGACTGCAAATGCCGAGATGGATTCATCTTGAACAACTCCACTTGTGAAGGTACAGAGGACAGACTCCTTTATCTGTTACTGAATCAAGAGTCATTTCACTCAGGGGCCAGAGAGTTAGGGCAGGAAGTTAAGGTCTTGCCTTGCATGCGGCTGACCTGGTTAGAATCCTTGGCACCCCATACAATCCCCCGAGCACCAACAGGAGAGATCTGTGAGCACAGAGCCTGAGCACCACTGAGTGTGACCGCACAACCAAACAACAGAAAAACCATTTTATTGGATGACTCTAAGAGATAGGAATCACTTTCCTGCTCTTAGGGTCGTGAACATGAGGCTCAGGGAGGCCAAGTCTTGATCACTTGATCACTTGATCATTTGACATCCTGTTATTCATTGATTTGCTCCAGTGGGCGCCAGTAGCATTTCCATTGGACCCTATCACTTGCCAATGTAGCCCAATGGCATCTGGTTGATTCAGGAATATGAAGAGCCTCAAACCGTTCCTTCAGGGTCTTGACAAGGAAGTTAGACCATCTTGTAGGTGGGCGGCCACGTGATCTTTTGACATCCCGTGGGATCCAGTCGGTAACGCGCTCTAGTCCAGCGGTTGTCTCCAAATCGCATTACATGTCCAGCCCATCTGATTTTCGATGCCTTGGCAAACGAGACAGCGTCCCTGTTGGTAGAGCGGAGGACTGTAGTGGAGGAGCTGTGGCAATCCTTAGGTCGCTGGTTCGATTCCGGCTCGAAGGACTTCGTGCAACCAGAGGCCAAGTCACTGACGAGTTATTTATAGCTCTTTTTGTTTGCTTTTGGGGGCTATTCCAGGTGATACTCAGGGGTTTTTCTTGGCTCCACACCTCAGGAATCATCCCTGGAAGTGCTCAGGGGACCACATGGGAGGCCAGGGATTGAACCAGGCTTGGCTGCATGCAAGGCAAGCACCCTCCCTGCTGTACTATGGCTCCGGCCTTATTTACAGCTCTTAAGTAAGAATAAGGGGGATTGTAAGAGCCAATGGGTTGGGGGTTCTAGAGTAAGAAGCATCTCTGCCCCTTGAGTGACGTCCTTCCCTGCCGTCTAGGTGGTACCAACAATGTCTGGAGAGATTTTTTGTCCCAAATGGTGGGGGTAAGAGATAGTACTGAGACTAAGGCAGTGCCTTGCGCCCTGCACACCCTGCTTAGAATCCCCAGCACCACGATGGCTTCCCAGAGTGCCACAAGGGGTTCGCTCCTGAACACAGACCCAGGAATATCCCGTAAGCACTGCAGGTGTGACCCCCCAAACCAAACGGGTGGTGGCGGGCGTTTGTCATAGTGTCAGTGGAGGGTAGAGTCCAAAGATGCTGCTAAACATTTCCCAATGTCCAGAACACCCCACCCCCACCCCTGCAAAGAAGCATAATTCGGCTCCGGAAGCTGGCGGGGCTGCGGACCCTTTGTCTTCATGATAATCCACACCCACGTTCGAGAAAGACTCCCTAAAATATTTTTGAATTGAGACCCAAGATGTGTTGGCGTTTTGTTTGTTTTTGGCCTTTGAGTCACACCATCCCACTCCACCGTACCATCTCCCCAGCCCTGTTTGTTTCTTCTTTATTAGGCCAGTCTAGGGCTTGTTCATAGGGCAGAGACCAGGAGTTTCTTTCTTTCTTTTTTTTTGCTTTTTGGGTCACACCCGGGACGCCCAGAGGTTTCTCCTGGCTCTGCAGTCAGGAATTACTCGTGGCGGTGCTCGGGGACCATATGGGATGCCGGGGATTGAACCCGGGCCGGCCAGGACAGGCCGGCCACGTGCAAGGCAAATGCCCTACCCGCTAGGCTATCACTCCGCCCCAGAGACCAGGAGTTTCAAGAATGAGAAAAAGCAAAAGGCCTTCTAGAAGTCTAGGTTGGGAACTGACGTCCATTCATTTCTGATGTGTCCTGCAGCCAACACAAATACGGTAGGACAGAGTTAAGGAGTGGGGGAGCGTCTCCCACACCTCAAGGACAGGAAGGGCAAGGTCACATAACACCATACAATGAACATTTCAGTGAACGTGGACCCCCATGTTCCAGCAATCTCTATTCTGCATCTATGTTCCTTGCAATGCTCTTTCTCACCCAAGTCCAGAAGTTATTCTCCTGGCCCCGACTCACTACTAGGGGTAGGAAGAAGGGGGGAAGCAGGTGTGCAGAAAACACCCCCAAGGTGACCACACGGAGAGGGACTCTGTCCTCCTTAGTCTCCTCTCCTCGTGTCTCCACCAGCCTTACCCTGGCTTCCTTGTCCATTCACCAGACAAGGATGAATGTGCCCATTTCAACCCTTGTCCGGCTCATGCAGCTTGTCACAACAGTCTTGGAAGCTACTCTTGCATCTGTAATATGGGATTCGAGTTCAGGAGTGGAAGCATGGACTTCCAGGACTGGGGAGAGATAACTCCAGCTGTGGGGAACTTTCACGGATATCCAATGATTCCTGGTTGAGCTGACTCCTCCTTCCTTCCTTCCTTCCTTCCTTCCTTCCTTCCTTCCTTCCTTCCTTCCTTCCTTCCTTCCTTCCTTCCTTCCTTCCTTCCTTCCTTCCTTCCTTCCTTCCTTCCTTCCTTCCTTCCTTCCTTCCTTCCTTCCTTCCTTCCTTCCTTCCTTCCTTCCTTCCTTCCTTCCTTCCTTCCTTCCTTCCTTCCTTCCTTCCTTCCTTCCTTCCTTCCTTCCTTTCTTCCTTCCTTCCTTCCTTCCTTCCTTCCTTCCTTCCTTCCTTCCTTCCTTCCTTCCTTCCTTCCTTCCTTCCTTCCTTTCCTTCCTTCCTTCCTTCCTTCCTTCCTTCCTTCCTTCCTTCCTTCCTTCCTTCCTTCCTTCCTTCCTTCCTTCCTTCCTCCTTCCTTCCTTCCTTCCTTCCTTCTCCTTCCTTCCTTCCTTCCTTCCTTCCTTCCTTCCTTTCCTTCCTTCCTTCCTTCCTTCCTTCCTTCCTTCCTTCCTCCTTCCTTCCTTCCTTCCTTCCTTCTCCTTCCTTCCTTCCTTCCTTCCCTTCCTTCCTTCCTTTCCTTCCTTCCTTCCTTCCTTCCTTCCTTCCTTCTCCTTCCTTCCTTCCTTCCTTCCTTCCTTCCTTCCTTCCTTCCTTCCTTTCCTTCCTTCCTTCCTTCCTTCCTTCCTTCCTTCCTTCCTCCTTCCTTCCTTCCTTCCTTCCTTCCTTCCTTCCTCCTTCCTCCCTTCCTTCCTCCTCCTCCTCCCTCCCTCCCTTCCTCCCTCCCTCCTCCCTCCCCTCCTCCCTTCCTCCTCCCTCCCTCTCCTCCCTCCCTCCTCCCCTCCCTTCCTCCCTCCCTTCCTCCCTTCCCTCCCTTCCTTCCTTTTCTCTCTGTGAAGACATTACATGCCCTGTTGTGTCATTACTCAGCTCAGCCTCTTGCCTCTTTCCCCAGATATAGATGAGTGCCTTGACTTCTGTCCTTCCAATGCTGATTGTACCAATACTCCTGGGAGCTACTTTTGTACCTGCCACCCCTGGCTTTGCACCAAGCAATGGACAGTTGAACTTCAGAGGCCAAGAAGTGGAATGTCAAGGTGAAGAGAGCACCTGCCAGACACTCTCCGGAGAGGAGGATTTCTGGCTCCTTATGGGTTTCTCGCCTCCCTGCAGATGTTGATGAGTGCTCCCAAGATGCGTCGCCGTGTGGCCCCAATTCTATCTGTGCCAACACCGTGGCCTCCTACACTTGTCGCTGCATTCCGGGATTTCAATCCGTGCCAGAAGGCTCCTGGGAATATGGAAACTTCAGCTGCAAAAGTAATGCTTTCCTGTGTGCCTTGGGAGCGATTCTGTCTTGCTTTGGTTGTAAAACCCTGCTTTAACCTACTTCTGTATCTTCCTCAAACATTCGCCTCGTTGCTAGTTTTTTTTTCTTTTTGTTTTTTTACTTATTCACTAAGTGACTCATTGTGTTATTTTGGAACATCACTGAGTTTTAATTAATCAATTAATTAAGCAATACATTAAATTTAATGGAATTTAGATGAGAGGATTAAACGATTCTCACACACTAGATACTATGGAGGCAATACTGATATTTGCTCTCCTGGAGCTGATAGTCTACAAAGAGGCAGAGAGCACACAAGTACACATGTAAGCTAATTAACAACCACATGTATACATGTAAACTAATAACCACATGTACACATGTAAACTAATTAATAACCACGATGAGTGTGGAAGTTTAAAAACCATCACTTGGGGCTGGAGGCGATAGTTCAGCAGGGAGGACGTTTGCCTTGCACACGGCTGGCTCAGGTCAATCCCCAGCATTCAGTAGAGCTCAGAGCCAGGAGTAAACCCTGGGAACCACCAGGCGTGGCCCCAAGCCAAAGAGCAACAACCACAATAACAGGAGCACCAAACACTTCAGAGTGACCAATGGAACTTTAAAAAAATGTTCTTCAATGAGGTGAAACTCATGTTTGAAGGATGGTAGAAACGACCCTTTGAGGAGCAGAGAACACAGTGACAGCTTCTAGCATTGCAGAAGTCCTGAGCTAACAAAGGATGAGACCAGGGACAAACGGCTTTAGATGCCTTTGAAGAGGGGGTAGATGTCAGCACCTTGCTCGTGTACCATGCGAAGGATTGGGGGCCTCTTTTGGTAGGGAATAAGGGGAAAACATAAACTGCTCAAATCGCGATCAACTGGAAGTAACATATCAAGGCAATGGAGTACAATAATGATAAAGGGATCATGGACGAGTCCTTGACAGCGGAAATCCTGGGATGTCATCAGTGTCTTCCCACCCCCTCTCCTTGTCTCCTTCCTGAAGAGATCCATTTGGAATTTTATATTTACTCCTATCTGTGGTGCTTGAGGTTTGACTTGGTTGATTCTCTCTCTCTCTCTCTCTCTCTCTCTCTCTCTCTCTCTCTCCAGGGGTTCCCTTCAAGTGTAGAGAAGATGTGACACCTGAAAATGAGTGGGTGCAGTTATGCCAACGGGGACTGGCAGTGGAGTCCAAATACGTAATGATCTTATATTCTCAGGGGTTGCTCCCGGGTCACTCAGCAATTAGCCCTGGCTCTGCACTCAGGAATTACTCCTGGCGGTGCTTGGGGGACCATAGGGGATGCCGGGAATCGAACCTGGGTTGGTCGTGTGCAAGGCAAATGCCCCCGCTGGACTATTGTTCTAGCGCCACCCCCCAATTATTTTTTCAGTGGAAGAAACAATGGCAATTCTCATGGCTCACTCCTGGCTTGGTGCTCAGAGATCACTCCTGGTGGTACTCAGGGAGCATCTGTTTATTTCAGGTTTTCAAATTGGGGCTGACCTCATGCAGGGCAAACATCTCAACACTTACACTATCTCTCCAGCCCACAATTCTCTTTTTTTTCTTTTTTTTTTTTGTCACACCCGGCGACTCTCAGGGGTTACTCCTGACTCTTCACTCAGGAGTTACTCCCGGCAGTGCCTGGGGACCATATGGGATGCCGGGGGATCCAACTCGGGTCTCGCGCGTGCAAGGCAAATGCCCTACCCACTGTGCTGTCGTCCAGCCCCCATAATTCTCTTTTAAGCACGAGAGCGAGGGGCCTGGGAAGGCAGCTCACAGGCCGATCACATGCTTTGTGTATAGGAAGCTTGAGTCTGATCCTGATATCGTCCGGTCCCCAGCACGGCCAGGACTGGCTCCTGAGCACTGAACAGGGAGTCATCCTTGAGTCCTGCCGTGTGACTCAGGCCACTCCTCCCCACGAGTCTGATCTCAGATCAGTCTGTTCTTGTTTCGCTGGCCGGGAATTGGTCTCCTGGGTTCCACCAGGCTGTAAGGAGATTCATCTAAAATTTGGGGACCACCTATAGTCTTTTACATTTTTAAAATTTCTAAATGTTTGGTTTGGGGGCCGCACCCAACCATGCTCAGGGCTGACTCCTGGCTCTGCAGCCTGGGCCACTCCTGGTGGTGCAGGGGACCCTTTGGGATCCTGGTTCGGCTGTGTGCAAGGCAAGCACCCTCCCCTGGCGCTACCGCTCTGGTGCTCACATACTGTCTTTTTTTAAGCAAAACTATCCGAGCCTCATTGCTAGTGAAGTGTTGGCTCCGTGTCTATGCGAGATGAGCACAGAGCTCTGAGGCCAAGCAGAAAGGCAGTTGATGGTCCAGACGGACCACCCCAGAGGCTGGGCGGGTGGACTCTCATTCAGCTCACAAGTGTTTGGTTTTATTCCTCTGGGGGGTTCAGGTTTCTTTCTGTAAGCAGATGAACACCACCTTCAGCATTCTGGACAGCATCTGTGACAGAAACGCCACCACCGTTTCCCTGAAGGTAATGGGGACGTCTGCCTTGCCCTGTCTCTGCTCTCTAACCGTTGCTGAACTCTGCAGACCCCAGATCTCTCCAATGAGTGGATTTCATGCTCAATGGATTACGGTTCTAGGGTGCATTTATTTTTATTTTTTGCTTTTGGGTCACACCGATGGTGTTCAGGGGTTACTTCCTGACTCTGCACTCAGGAGTTACTCCTGGAGGTGCTCAGGGGACCATATGGGATGCCGGGGATTGAACCTGGGTTGGCTGCATGCAAGGCAAATGCCCTCCCGCTGTGCCATAGCTCGGCCCCAGGTGCATTATTAAAAAAAAATGACTGGGTTGTGTTAACGCTTTCATGTTCTACTGCCTTAGCGCCACAGGACTTTCAGAACGAATCCAGTAAAATCGCTTCACCTTTTCCTGCCGGGTTCTATGTGTCTTTCACCTGGGTAGTCTTTTACGTTTGTTCCATTCTGAGCGTCACGGCTGGTGATGCTCCGAGCTTTCTGCTGGCTCTGTGCTCGGGGGCCACCCCTGGTGGGCTCAGGGATCACAGGAAGTACTAAGGAACCACCGAATCTGAGCTGGACACTTGCAAGGCCAGCACTTTACCCCCTGGACGATTCGGCCACACCTGATGGTGCTCAGTGATCACTCCTGGCTCTGTGCTCAGGGATCGTTCCTGCTGGGCTCGGGAGACCATATGTGGTGCTGGAGATCGAATCCGGGTTAACCACAAGCAAGGCAAGTGCCTTGCCGCAATTTCTCTAATCCTCACCTTGTCATTTTATAGTCTGAAAGTTCATTTTTTCCTCTATAGATCAGTCACTGGTTTTCTTTTTTCTGTCGTGCGTGAGTGACATAATATAGGGAGCAGCACACGTGCTTCACCAACTGCTACCACGGGGCTGTTTAGCTCCCTGCCAATAGAGACGCCCATCATCTTAATGGCTGGTCAGAATTCCAGCCCACACATGCGTGGCGGACACACACTCACACACACTCACACTCACACACACTCACACACTCACACACACACACACACACTCACACTCACACACACACTCACACACACTCACACACTCACACACTCACACACTCACACACACTCACACACATCCACACACACACACACACTCACACTCACACACACTCACACACTCACACTCACACACACTCACATTCACACACACTCACACACACTCACATTCACACACACACTCACACACACTCACACACACACTCACACTCACACTCACACACACTCACACTCACACACACTCACACACATACTCCACACACACACACTCACACATACCACACTCACACACACCACACACACTCACACTCACACACACTCACACACTCTCACATACTCACACTCACACACATACTCACCCTCACACTCACAACTCTCATACACACTTACACCACACACACATTCACACTCACACACTCACACACACTCTCACACACACTCATACACACATACTCACCCCCACACTCACACACTCTCATACACACACACCATACACATTCACACATACACGCACACACTCACTCACACACACTTCTCCCCAATCACATCTTCTGCCTTTTTGTCTGTTTCTGAGCCCCCTGGCAGTGCTCAGGACTTACTCTTGGCTCGGCTGTCAGGAATTACTCCTGATAGTGCTCGGGGTCCCTGTGGGGCGCCAGGGGCCAACCCCTGGTAGGTGCGACCTGCTGTCGCTCTGGCTCCCACCTTCATTCCTCTGCTTCATTCCTCTGCCACACCCAGCTGTGCTCAGGGGTTGCTCCTGGCCGACTTCAGGAGACCACATGGGGTCAGCTGTGTGCCCCAGCAGCGCCTGCCCTGCCGTGCTGTGGCTCCGGCTGCTTCATCTTAATTTACTCGTGTGTCTTCCTCAGGGGTTTCTCCTGGCTCTGCACTCAGGAATTACTCCTGGTGGTGCTCAGGGGACCATATGGGATGCTGGGGATTGAACCCGAGTCTGGCTGCACGCAAGGCAAATGCTCTCCCCACTGTTATTGCTCCAGCCCTATTTACTCGTTTCAATGGACACTTAGATTGTTTGTAACTCTTGACAATGACAAATATGTTTAATTTCTCTTTTATTCTATCACTGTTAGATAAACAATTAGTTATTCACAATTGGGTTTTAGTCATAGTTCTCCGGCACCGTCTCTCCACCACACACATTTCCCAACACCGTCCCCAGCTCCCCCACCTGTCTCTATGGCAGGCAGTTTCTTCTGACTCTGTCTCTCTCGCCACTGTGATTCGCCATACAGACACTGAAGGGTTATCATGTACATTTCTTTACCTACTTTCAATACTCAGTTCTAGTCTAACGTTACCATTTCCACTATTACTGGCACACGGGTCCCTTTTCTATCTTACCTAACTTCTGAATGACAAATAATTTTTGCCCCCAAAACAGAGGTGCACATCTTTCAGTCAATCTACTGTGTGTGAGAGAGAGAGAGACAGAGATAGATAAAGACAGAGAGACAGAGACAGACAGATCAGAGACAGACAGAGAGATAGACAGAGACAGACAGACAGAGAGAGATAGACAGAGACAGACAGACAGACAGAGACAGAGAAGGCCACAGACACATCATTGCTTGCAGGAAACAGCCGAGAACTTTGCTTCTGTGCTTGAACAAACAACCACCTGGTCCAACTTCACCAGAGGAGAAACATCTGCCCTGGCCACGGTCTTGCTGGAGAGTGTGGAAAGCCTCGTGCTGGCGTCTCTCCTGAAGCCCCTCAGTGAACGCCAGCCAGACCATTCGGACAGCCCACTTAGGTAGGACATCGCCTTCGCGGCCAGGGCCGCCGGGCTGCTGCTGGGAGCGGCTTCTGGCGCTGGGACTGCCCAGGATTTCACCACATCCTGTTTCTCCCGCTTCCCGCCCTCTCAACGCGCAGCAAAGCAGTGTCCTATCATTTTGTTTGTTTGTTTTTGGGACACACTCAAAGTTACTCCTGACTCTGTGCTCAGGGATTACTCCTGGCGGTGCTTGGGGATCATCTGGGATGCCGGGATAGAACCCAGGTCAGCTGCATACAAGGCAAATGCCCTCCCCGCAGTACTATTGTACTGGCCCCCACTACAGAGAGACTATAGTTACCAAGAAAGTGGATTTTCCTGAGCTGGTTGGTTCTTGAGAATTGTGTGAAAGACTCACACACACAACTCTGAAGGTTAAGAAGTTAGAGTTTAGGGGGCCAAAGCGATAGCACAGCGGGGAGGGTGTTTGCCTTGCACACGGCCAACCTGGGTTCGATCCCGGCATCCCAATTGGTCCCTGAGCACCGCCAGGAGTAATTCCTGAGTGCAGAGCCAGGAGTGACCCCTGAGCATTGTCAAGTGTGACCCAAAAGGCAAAAAAAAAAAAAGTTAGAATTTATTGTAAAGTTGAGGAAGATGGGCCAGTCCCGTGTATTTGGTGACCCCGCCCCATGCCCGCCTTCATCGAGGGGCTCGAGCTCCTCCCGTGACGAGTATGAACTCTTCCATTCCTTTCTTTGGTTGCGATACGGGATTACCACGTGTTCCTTGGGCTGGAGCCAAATTCAGGACCTCCCTTCCCAGAGAGCCCGAGTAAGTGTCTCCTTGTCTTCTTTAGGCATTGAGAGCAAAGTCATTGGTGACGGCTGTGTGGAGAGCCATGGAGAGTTTTACTTGGAAGCCAAAGTAAGCAAGATGAAGATCGGGTGCTCCACAGTCAGAGAGTCTGAATCCACAGGTAGACGGTCCCGCCCACCTCTGAAAGCTGAGTGTCAACCAATCTCTCCTCTCTCTCTCTCTCTCTTTTTGGGGATGGGGTTTAGGGCACACCTGGGAATGCTCAGGGGTCACTCCTGACTCTGAGCTCAGAAATTACACCTGGCAGTGCTCGGGGGACCCTGTGGGATGCCGAGGATCGAACCTGGGTTGGCCACCTGCAAGGAAAACCCCCTCCCTGCTGAACGATCTCCCTGGCTCCAAGACCCCCTCTTAAGAGTCAAGAAGAGTGGCTATGATAGATCGAATCAGCCAATACTTGTTTATTATCGCTTACTGGCTTGTTTATCATCGCTTACTTGTTTATTATCGCTTACTTGTTTATTATCGCTTACTGGCTAAACGCCTGTGCTAGGAGTCTCATGATGTTGAGCGTGGAAATGGCCCGTGGTATCAACAGTTTCCCATCTGTCAGGGAGGCTTCACATTATTAAATAATCTCATAAAATGCTGGTGTTGGGACATTCGTACCCAACATAACCACATACAGCCGTGGAGGACTGGGTGTGGCCAGGCTGTAAATGTGAAATACGAGCCAGAGATTGAAACTTGGCCAAAGAGGAAAAGGCTGTAAAACAGCCCACAAGTGATTCCCTATTTGCATTAGATTTTGGATGATGATATTCTGCACCTATCAAGCTATCATTCAATTGAATTTTACGTGATTTTCACTTTTCTAAAATGTGCCTGCTGGAGGGCTGGAGCAGTGGGAGGCACTTGGCTTCCACTCAGCTCACCCGGGTTCGATTCCCGCATCCCATAGGTGGCTCTGAGCACCACCAGGAGCGATTCCTGAGCACAGAGCCAGGAGTAACCTCTGAGCATGCCAGGTACAGCCCCAAAACAAAGCAAAAGTGAAATGTGAGTATTGGAAAATGAAAAATTATGAATGTTCTGGGGCCCAGAGAGCTAGTATAGTAGGTAAGTGCTGGCCTTCTACCAGTCAAGTTGGGTTTGGTCCTGGAACTGTGCACGCCCCCTGAGCACCACCAGAGGTGATCCCTGAGCACAGAGCCATAAGTACTGAGCACAGCAGGTGATAGCCTTCCATTCCCCACCCACAAGGACAAATGTGATTGCTGTCCCAGGAGAGCGCAGTAATCTGTAGATTAGCATATTTTATGTTGCCACCATCCAGCCATGCATCGTGGCGTGAGAGCACTCATTGATGAGAAAGAAGAAGCGAGCATGATGTCGCCTTACAATAGTTTGGCTTGTTTTTTGGGGTCACACCGTGATGCTCAGGGCTTACTCCTGGCTCTGCACTCAGGGATCACTCTTGGCAGAGCTTGTAGGACCCCTACAGGGTGTCGGGATTGAACCTGGGTCAGTCGCGTGCAAGGCAAACGCCGTCCCCACTGTGCTGCGCCAGCTCTTACATGTGTGGTTTATAACAACGACTAAATTAGTTGTTCCCGTCTTTGAAATTTGCAGGGACCGTCGGGGTAGCTTTTATCTCCTTTGAGGGCATGGAAACGGTTTTAAATGAGAACTTCTTCCAAGACCCCAATAACCTCTTGGCTAAGTCCAAGAAGAAGCTGAAGATGAATTCTCATGTTGTTGCGGGCGTCATGACCGGAGAGAGGAAAGAAGGCTTTTCCCATCCAATCACCTACACTCTGGAGAACATAGAGGTTTGTCTCCATGGACAACAACACCCACCCACCTCCACACAACCATTGAGAATTCCCCAGTGGATAAAACTCATTTCTCCTGGGTTGATGATGAGGCTTCTGTGGTTTCTAGAACTCTGGGCATTACTCTGCATCCAATTCTAGAAAAACAAACTTTTGGGTGGGTTCCATTCCTTAATAGATCAGCAGGCTGGGTTTTTCTTTCTTTCCTTTTTATTATTTTTTTTTACTTTTTATGTCACACTCTGTAATGCTCAGGGGGTTATTCCTGGCTCTGCACTTAGGAATTACTCCTGGCAGTGCTCGGGGGACCATATGGGATGCCGGGGATCGAACCCGAGTCGGCCACATACAAGGCAAATGCTCTACTCACTCTTCTATAGCTCGGGCCCAGCAGGCCCTATAGGTTTTAGGATGGATAAGTTGATGTTTAGGTGGGTTAATCATGTTTACGCTGAGAGTCCAGAGAGACCACACAACAGGGAGGGCACTTCCCTCGCAAGCAGTCAATCTGGACCCCATGTAGTCCCTCAGGCCCCGTCAAGAGTGATCCCTGAGTACAGAGCCAGGAGTCAACCCTGAGCACCATCAGGTGTGGCCCCAAAACCAACCAAAGAAGAGCCATGAATGCAGGAGTGAATAAAGAAGCGGGAGCGTCTTGACATGGGTCTTCCCAAAGGAGGCCCTAGGAACCAGCCTCTGAAGACCATCACTGCACGGAGACACGCCGGCACTTTCTTCCAGTGTCCAAAAAACATTTTGCATCTGTTTGCCCCAAATGGCTCTCGAGGTTGCTCCCTACTGAAACCAGTGTGAGGAATTCCCGAGTGATCAGGGTCTTTGATTGTTTTGTAATGTCTTTTTTTTGGGGGAGCACCACTAGTGATGTTCAGGGCTTACTTTTGCTGGTGCTCGAGGGGCGCTGTGGGATGCTGGGAACTGAACCTGGGTTGGCCGTGTGCGAGGCAAGCGCCCTCCCCACGGTACTATTGCTCCAGCCCTTTTTTTTTTTTCTTTTTTGGGTCACACCCGGCGATGCTCAGGGGTTACTCCTGGCTCTGCACTCAGGAATTACTCCTGGCGGTGCTCGGGGGACCATATGGGATGCCGGATATTGAACCTGGGCCAGCACAGGCTGGCCGTGTGCAAGGCAAATGCCTACCCGCTGGGCTATCACTCTGGCCCCTCCGGCCCTTGTTTTATTTTTGTTTCTTTGTTTTGTTCCAGCCAAAGCAGAAGTCCGAGAGCCCCATCTGTGTCGTGTGGAACACAGACGTGGAGGGCGGGAGGTGGACCCCCTCTGGCTGTGAGATGCCCGAAGCGGGCGAGAATCACACAGTCTGCAGGTGCAGAAACCTGGCAAACCTGGCCGTCATCATGGTATTCGAGGAGCTCACGGTCAGCACCGAGCCTCTGGCTGCCCAGGCCTACTGGGAAACTCACTTGTAGCACTTGTCTTCCTGTTAATCATTGATTTGCTGGAGGCGGGCACCAGTAACATCTCCATACGTCCTGTCACATGCTAGTGTAGCCCAAGGGCACCTGCTTGCTCCAGGAACATAAAGAGCCTCAAACCATTCCATCAGGTCATGGGAATGAGGTCTATAATTGTTACTGGTATTTGGGATATCAAATCACGACATGGGTAGCTTGCCAGGCTCTGCCGTCTGGGTGGCATACTCTTGTAGTCGCCTCTAATCTCGAGCATTTATTGATGAACCGGGAGAGATAGGCTTTTCTCGGGTGGAGCTCTGATGAGTGGGGAGTCCGGATGTGGAAAATGGCGGCCCTCATGGTGTGGGGGTTCCTCTGGCTTCTTGCGAGGCTCTGCTGGGGTGGTGGGCCAGGGCTAGAACCTGCCATCCCTCCCGGGTGCCTCGTGACTCTCACAGGGGCCTCTCACTGGGAAAATAGGCTCAAGAATCCACTGCATGTCTGTCGAGCTCCTCTGCATTGAGGAGGGCTTCCGGGGTGGCGGAGGGGAGAGTGGGTGGGTGCCACGCTGTTACTCTTGGGGATGTCCTGGTCTTCTGCACAGCCAGACGCTGACAGATAAAATGAAGTGAGGGGGCTGGAACGAGAGCCTAGTGGGGGGGAGGGCATTGCCTTGCTCACAGCCCAGTCGGGTTCCATCCCTGGTATCCCATAGGGTCCTCCGTGCACACCAGGTGTGATCCCTGAGTGCAGAGCCAGGAGTAACCCCTGAGAGTAATACACTGGCAATGGGTAGTAAGTGCGGGGAGTGGGGAATCAGAGCGCTCAGGCAAAGCACAGCG
>JAJIBD010011827.1:0-52231 GCA_021461705.1 Cryptotis parvus
TTAAAGCTTTCCTTTCCTTTGAGCACCTACAGTTTGCATGATAAACCTTACACTGTCTTGTATCATAATATCTGTCATTTTATGCATTTATGCATATTGATAACTTCTGCATGATTAAATCAAAGAAAAATATTTATGTTTCTCTTACCCCCAATCATTGATAATAACCAGAAATGGTACTACTGTACTATTCAAAAAAATGTGCCACTGTTGTTTGTTCAAACAGTGGTTACTTCTACCTTCATTAGTCTACAAAGGCCCCTGTTTGAAAAACTCTTTCTTGGAGTCTACTTACGAGCTATTTCAGAAACTGGACATTTTTTAAATCTGAGAGCACATGGCCAAAGTCATCATTGCCCCTATTGGAAGATCCTGAAAACTGCCTGAAAAACCCTTGTTGACCAGTGGTTATAGTTATAGTAACTGCCAACTTTGTTGATAATCTTTGCCTAATGTAGAACAAAAATGTGTATATGGTCATTGTCAATGACTATGAAGAATTTGACCTGGAGGATAAAAACTAAATACCTACTTTTTTTTCTTTTCTTTTTTTTTTTTTTTTTTTTTGTTTTTTTGGGTCACACCCAGCAATGCTCGGGGGTTTCTCCTGGCTCTGCACTCAGAAATTACTCCTGGCGGTGCTCAGGGGACCATATGGGATGCTGGGATTGAACCCGGGCCGGCACAGGCGCAGCGTGTAAGGCAAACTCCCTACCCACTGGGCTATTGCTCCGGCCCTACTTTTCTATTTCTGACAAAAGAATTAGTGTTCATTCCACATTTCCTAAGATAAAGGGAGTACTGACTTCTCAACTCTTTTCTTTTTGTTTTTAATTTGTGGAGCATTGAAATAAGAAAACTCTCTCTTGTAGACGAGAAAGACCAAAGACCATCCTTGGAAAAAGCAAGCTTATGTTTAGGAAGCCTGAAGTGTCCAAGACAACAAAAATAGTGAAGGATTAGCAAGTTGATGCTGATTGACTCAAAATGTCAATCAGGAATAATAGTGTGTCGGGGAGCCACTGGAATCCCCAACAGTATCAGGACAGAAGTTCTCTTCTACATCCAAGGCCACCGGGGTAACAGATGAAAACTCACTAGTCCAGCGCAGTTCCAAAAAGGCTTTTAACAGTTCAAAAAGCTCTACCACCGCAATCCAATATAATGAAAGAACTCTAGCTCTGGTCAGAAATTAGACCATACTAGAAAGCCCAAGTCTCCCACCAAAGAGAGGATCTCACCCGAGAGGAGTCCTACCCAAAAAGAAGGAGCAGGAAAAGGGGCAAGTGCCTCAAGTCAGTCCCTTTTATACACCAAACTAATCCTATCTGTTGACAGGGAGGGTCCTGTCAACAAAGAACCCAAAACAGAGTGTAGAATGGTGGTGCCGCACCCTATTACAGGTATAAACAAAGGATTATGCCAAGGCCTAAACCCTTCTTCTGAGATTATCTCTTATGTAAAACACTGGAGGGGGGGGGGGGCTGGTATAAAGTAATGCATCTTAATTTCATGGGCTTCATGTAAATCTAGATGGTACCCACAAGGTCCTACTTATTTATTATCTGCACCAGGGTGATTCTGAGTATCTTGTTCTCCGTATACTGAAAGGCTCAAACTCGCCTGCTTGAGGGAAAACTAGTATGATCCTTCCTATAATCTTAAACAATAGTCTCAACGTAGCCAGGGTGGTAGTCTCCCTGGTAAATTCTAACTGTCCCACGCTGGGTGCAGTGGGTATAAAGAAGAGCTGTGCCCAATCTAGATAACATAGAAGTCTTTGTTAACATCAGAAGATACTCATTCAGAGTCAAGGTGACTTCTGTAACTGCCACACCCTCCATCAGTTTTACATAGAAGAGATCTCATTAGAATGAACCTTAGTATAAGAGCAAGTAAACAGATTAAGCTGTGAGCAAAGTTCCCAAGCTAGCTAAGCCTGTCATCCAACAGTAGTGCTTCCCTCTAATGTCAATGAACCACAAAATGAAAACTACTTAGGGACCACTAGAGGTAACTGCAGTCTGGCCACACTGCATTGGGAAACAGAGCGAGCCACCACATCGGCCCTGGAGTGAGCTGCTGCTTCCCAGGAATCTGAGAGGCCTGAGAAATAGCAGGCCGCTGGGACACGTGGGTGCTGACTCAACACATCTAAAAGAAGGACCAAAACCTTCATTTTAACGAGATCTCCACAATGTCACCCTCTTTAAAATGCTGTATTAAGAGAAGGGGAGGAAAAGAGCATGGCAGCTTAATATTGCAGCAAATTCTGCTCTTGGATTATGAGCCTCTAAAATAGAAAACTTAAGAATCACGAGTAACCTGCAGAGAGGTTTGAATAAGCTGCCACATGCTTTCATCTCTATAGAGATGGTCTTCAGTGTGAACGCCTCCTGCACAGTCGGAGAGTACCATAGTTAGCATTTGTTCTGACTCACTGGGGAACTTACTGTGCCAGCTTTTAAAAATCATGCATGTCACCATTGCAGCGATCCAGCAAAAGCAATGGAATCTCAGCCTGATAAACTTAAAATATTAAAAGTCTATATTTTACTATCCGTATTAGTGACAACTACTCAAATATACAGAGCAGAGGAGAATGTACAAATGAAGCTGTTAGAAAAGTACTTAAGTGTGCTAAGGGAGTTTTTGTTTCTTTGTGTCTGCACTTAGGTGAAACTTGGCCGTTTATGAAAAGTAGAAGAAACACCCTATGTGTTTCTACAAAAGAGGGAATAAATAAGTGGCATATTGGTGACTTCCAGTCATTCCCCATGATTGAAGTGAATCCAGCCCCTATGGCCGTTTGGTCCCACTCATTTAGGGATCACACTGGCTCTCTTGCTTGCCCTGCAACCTGGGCCCTGAGGAGAAAGAAGGTGCCTGGTGCCTGTCTTTCTCCTCAAACTTTTTTTTTACTAATGTCCCCTCTCTGCTCTTCTGCCCCTACTTTGATCTGACCCTCCCTTAATCATCAGGGGGTCTGGTTATCTAAACATCACTGGGCTTCGGGGAAATTACACGATAGAAGCCAAATAGATAAATAAACTCTGATCTTAGACCTCAACTAGATCAAGCTTACTAGTCCTATGGGGATGTTTATCTTGCAGAAGTGCAACTTCAGAGCTGGGCTCATTATTTGGGGAGGCTGCCAAATCAGTTCATGGTAAGACAACAGGGGAAAGGGCAGGCAGGGATGATGCTGAATCAGTTTTCAGGTTGGACAGACTAGGACCGAGGGTCTCTCTTACTTGCCTGGGTTCTGATCCAACAGAGACAAAGTCTATCCTTCATGTGACATTAAATTATCGTATCTGTTATTGATAAATATGGTAGTAGAGAATGTGGATAAGTCATAAATGGACCTCCTACTCCTGGATCTCCATATTTTCCAGGTTGAACTAGTCAATCACACGAAGACTACGCTATCGCTTGAGTTTTAATAGTGAAAACACTGCATCTCAAGAAACTCCTCAGTCCTGAACCAACGGGTCATCACCATGGCCCTCAACATGTGATAGGAGCAGATGACGCTTCCCGTCATCCCCAGTGAGCCTAGCAAGAATCCAGAGGAACCCCACACCATGAGGTCAGTCATTCTCAACATCTGGACTCCACAGCTCCTCAGAGCTCCACCCAAGAGAAAAGCTGATCTCTCCCCATTGAGGTTCATCAGTAAATGCACGAGATGAGAGCCTGCTACTGAGAGTATACCACCTACACAGCAGAGCCTGGCAAGCTACCCGTGCTGTATTTGATGTGCCAAAAAAAACAGTAAAATTTATCGACCTCATTCCCATGACCTGAAGGAATGGTTTGAGGCTCTTCTTGTTCCTGAGCGAGTAGATGCTCTTGGGCTACACATGCTTGTGACAGGACATATGGAGCTGTTACTGGTGCTCGCTCAAAAATCGATAAACAATGGGAAGACAAGTGATACAAGTGATTCACATCAGTGCCCAAAGCTGAGAGTCCTCCACAGGGAAGGGGAGCACACCCTTGGCACTCAGGAGCTTCAGGCACGCCCCAGAGTGGAGTCCCTCACCCCTATGTATATCTACTCTCCCTCCCTCGCTCTGTTCAGTCATCCTAGTGCCTCCTCACTTCGACCAACCACTTCTACGTCAATGGCAGCCTCCTAAACACCAATCCTACAGGCCTGTCACCCCAGCTCCTGGGGACCTCTATGGATACCTGTAGCTAAACACCTTCAGCACACATCCTGTTTTAATTCCTCTACTTGATTGGTGGGCACAGAGTTCCCACCCATTTTCCGCCACAACTTAAATATCCCGTTCCTCAGATTAAAACAGAGCTATTCCCCCAAAGTTGTTTATGGAGACTGCTTTGTGGGTGCTCTACTCGACAATCTTTGTGGATATTCTACTTGCTCAAGATCCAACCTCACCAGTGACATCAATGACTCTCACCAGCCACATCAACAGGCACCTCCTCCTCTGTCTTTTGAGGTTCCCTTCTAGGGGTCTGTCCCAGGTTCCAGGGATAGCTTAAACCCACTTGCCTCTTCCTACCAGTCCACTTACACCACATTCTACATTCGGGGCCCAATACTCAAATTTCCCATTACCTACCTCCCTTTTGCCCACCTCCTAGTCCCTACTCAGGGTCATTAACAGATGACAATATCGGATCACCACTTTGCATGGCCCCATCCTCTATTAAAACACATTAGTCCAGACCCCAGCCCCAGTAGGGGACTGCAATGCTCTCACTCCAGGCTGGCTAATCTCAGTCAGCACCTCAGAGCCTTCCAAGCAAGTTTCATTGCACCCTACCTCCACCTTGAGCCCCAATATCAGCAGCCCCCAAACCCATCCTATTCCCCTGTAGGTTGTTGGCATGGCCCCTGCCATTCATAAGACCGTCACTGTGACCACAGGCACTAGGTGCCCTCAGGCCTCTGTCCAAGCCCAAGTCAGTCTTGGCTCCCAAAAAGCCCTGCTTCAGTGGGCTAATCATGGCACAGAGGTGCCAAATGCCACCCTCTCCTCTGCTTATGCCCAGACATGCCTGAAAACATCCAATTCCTCCTTCTCAGCCTCAGCAGTGCTGGGGTCTAAGCCCCAATTGTTGGTATGAGCAGACATCCACCTCCAGGAGACACTGGACAATGTGATCCCAGAGCCAACCGTACCCCCAAGAAACATATTGTATTTCCACTCCCTGTGAGGCACCACACCCCCAAACTAAGTGATCACTAGTCATGGTCTGATTTCAGTGACAGAGTCCTCAGGGCAGGAGTCAAAATGTACTCCAGTATTTGACCTGACTCCCCACCACCCCCAGAACTCTTCCCATTCCTTCCACTAGGATGTTTCTATAATCAATGAATAGAATAAACATGCTCCTTTACGCATTTAAAAAAAATTAACTATAGGGGCCGGAGCGATAGCCCAGCGGATAGGGCGTTTGCTTTGCACGCGCCAGCCAATGCCAGCCAGGGTTCAATCCCCGGCATCCCATATGGTCCCCGAAGCACTGCCAGTAGTAACTCCTGAGTGCAGAGCCAGGAGAAACCCCTGAGCATTGCTGGGTGTGGCCCAAAAAGCAAAACAAAAAAATTAACTATAGACTAATTTGAAATGAAATGCAATTTTCTGGGGTTTATTCAAACCAAGCTTCGTGACCATAGCTGCATAGTAATTGTGTCATTTAATGAAAGCCTATAGCATATTATGCTGTTCTTGTTTGGCAAGTTTGTGTGATGGGTTCTTGACATAGACTTGTAAATAAAAGCACTATGTCATTTCCTATCCAAGCCTTTAGTCTCCAATTCTGTTAGAACTCTCTGCCCTACTGACTTCATCAGAATCACTCCAGATTGTGACTACTCTTCAGGTGAAGACATCAATGACATGGGTGCAAGACTGCAATGACCATGCCAGTGGGAAAGAAATGCCTGTAGTTTTACTCGATTACAAGTTGGTTTACTTGATTACAAGTTGAAATTGCTTATTATCACATTATAGCAAGCCTATTCTGGACAAAACTGTGATACAGCAATAACCTAAACTATATATAGAAAATAGAATGGAAATATAATAGCGATTAACTCTCTGTGGAATATTTTAAGGCATTTAATTTTTCTTGGTTTTGTTTTGTGGCCACACTCAGCAGTGCTCAGGGATTACTCCTGGAGAAAATAGGGAGAACATTTGCAATGGCAAAGATTGAACCCAGGTTGGCTCCATGTAGCAAGTACCTTACTCACTATGCCATCTCTCTAGCCCTTAAGATCTTTAATGCCTACCCCTATATGCTTTATTGCACACTCAAGTTTATTTCAATAATCCTTATTATTCTTAGCTTATCATTTAAAAATTTTAAACAAAAATATACTTTTAAAAATAGCATTTTGTCGAGACTGGTGGCCCCGCCCCAGGAGCTGCCCCGGGCCACCAGCCATAGCATGAAGAGCCTCACAAGTGGCTGGGGAAGCTGGAACTCGGCTCGCCCCAGGCCCAGCTGACCATGGGGCCCCCGGGAGGACAGATGGGTTTGGGGAGTGGGCCCATCACTTCTGGGGGGTCCCTAAAGCAGCCGGATGAGAACTCGCCCACCACACTGGCCACCACCTTCGCTGTCCGGATGCTGGGATACTACCTCACTGTCGGGAGCGCCGCCGGGGTCCCCGACAGTGCCAGGAAGCGAGTTCTCTCCTCTACCTCCGCCGGGCGGGGAATGGATGAAGACTCAGGAATCCGATGCAGTTTTAAAAGGGCTTTACTATCACAGGATCCAATATACAATCCAAGAGCAGGGAAAACCTCCGGACTCTGGGTTCCAAGCTAGGCCCCAGCCAGGTGTAGGCCAAGATGGCTGCCACCATGTGTTGAGGCCCAACAGAGAATGGAGAGGACGGAGAAGCAAAACACCAAGGGAAGCCGAAATGGCAAAAGGGAAAAAAAGAAGGAGCCATTCTTTCTTCTTGCAGCTTATTTTATAGCTAGAAATCCGCCTAAACTCCCAGCCCAGCCCATTCTGGGCTGGGCTATCTAGAGATGAAAACAGGAAAATATCTCTATAGAATGTAGCAATTTCAGGGAAACCATCTGGTTGTTTACAAGGACCCAGAGCTAATTAAAAGCCTCCTAGCAGGGGCCGGAGCTATAGCCCAGCGGGTAGGGCGTTTGCCTTGCACGCCGACTGGCCCATGCCGGCCTGGGTTCGATCCCTGGCATCCCATATGGTCCCCTAGCACCGCCAGGAGTGATTCCTGAGTGCAGAGCCAGGAGAAACCCCTGAGCATTGCTGTGTGTGACCAAAAAATAAAAATAAAATAAAGCCTCCTAGCAGAGCTGGGAGAAGCTATAAGCTAAATGTAATTTCCCCTGGCAGGAAGGGATCAAATGCCCTCAGGTAATTTCTCCCAGCACCTCACCTTATATCTTGAGCCAAGATCTGCCTGTAAATGCCTTTATAGGGTAGAGAAGGGGGTTTCTGAGATGGCATGTCTCTGTACCAAAGACTAATACTAATGCCAGTTAAATTTTTCTTCAAGCCTTCACAAGAGTCTCGCTCTACTTCACGGTAGTTTTGTATTTTAGTTGCCTTTGAGTTATCAAGGAGCCATGCTTGCTTGCTTGGAGGCAAATAGCATTTCTCTCTGGTCTAATTACTTAGAGATCCAACGTGGCCAGGCAAATATGCTGGTAAGATCTAGCTAGTCCCACAATGCTTGTGGTAGCATGAGAGAATATTTATACCAGCCAGTACAGAATACATGGTCAGATAAGACTGCCACATTCAGACTATCCCCCTATCTATGAAGTGACCGCAGGAGGCAATCCAGGGCAGATGCAGAGGCCTAGGCTTTTAGGGTGTCCTGCAACACCTCACGACCAGATTAACAAAGCAAAACCAGTTCGAGCCCAGGCAGGCGGCTCCCAGAAGCGGGAATCACTGGGAATTTGTCAGATGGAGTCAGGGGTAGGCCCTTCCCCCTCCATTTTGTCGAGCCTGGTGGCCCCGCCCAGGGAGCTGCCCTGGGGCCACCAGCCATAGCATGAAGAGCCTCACAAGGGGCTGGGGGAAGCTGGAACTCCTCTCGCCCCGGCCCAGCTGACCATGGGCCCCCGGGAGGACAGATGGGTTTTGGGAGTGGGCCCATCACCTCTGGGGGTCCCGGAAGCAGCCGGATGAGACTCGCCCACCACACTGGCCACCACCTTTGCTGTCCGGACACTGGGATACTACCTCATGACCAGATTAGCAGAGCAAAACCAGTTTGAGCCCAGGTCAGGCGGCTGCTTGCAGCCACGCAGTCCATTAAAATAGTGGAAACAGTAATGTCCTTTGATGCACTGCATTCCACGATGTGCAGGAAGGTTGGCGGGAGGGAGAGATAGAGAGGAGAGAGATGACATACAGAACCCGCCAAGTAGTTGAGGTGTGGGAGGGGGAGGGAGGTGGGGACATTGGTGATGGGAGATGGGTTTGGGTGGAGGGATGGGTGTTGGAACACTGTGGAACCAAAACTCTACATGAGCATCTTTCAATTGTATGTCTAAAATGGTGTAATAAAATTTGGGGGAAAAAATAATAAAGGAAGAGAAGCACCTAAAAAAAAAAGATTGCCTTATGTGAATATTCGGGAGGCAGAGTACATTATAACACACAATTATATGTCTGTAAGTATTTTTTAAATGATAACTAATCTACACATTAAAAATGTTGATTAGAGGTAAGAATAAAGAGAAAATAGGATAGGGTTTCTCTATAAAGCGCAAAACACTGAAAAAATTAATAACATTTCTGGGTCACTACAAAGAAATTCCAGAGAACAATATCGGTGTGGAAAGAGAGGCTGGATTTCATAGAGGTAGCAGAAATCTTCTTGCTCCCATTGAATTTTCCTAGTTAGCCCTTGCTTTTATAAAGTGTTTTTGTGATAAGGCTGAAAAGAAATGTAAAAGAAAAATCAAGAGTCTCTTTATGTACAATTTAAAAACAGTATTTAGAAAAATAAAGTTAACTGTAATCATGGGTTGAGAAACAGTTTGTTTAAATTAGTTTGGTCAAAGTTTAGAAAATTAAAGAAGATACATGCCAAGAGTTAAAATTATATTTTTCTGAAGAACTAGTTTGTAGTTTGTAAAATGTTTCCTGGTAGAGATACTATATGAATATCATTTTGTTTGTGAAATTATGGCTGAAAATTACTTATTTCTCTTTAAATGTTGAATATTTCCAAATCTGTATAATAATGAAACTTTTTAAACAGCAAAAAAATAAAAAATTAAAAATAAAAATAAAAATATAGTATAATATATTGAAAGTATATCACTTTTTGGGGCTGGAGTGATAGCACAGTGGGTAGGGCATTTGCCTTGTACACGGCCGAACCCGAGTTCAATTCCTGGCATCCCATATGATCCCCCAAGCACTGCCAGCTGGGAAATGAAAATAAGAACCGGGAGGGCTGGGGGAGGACGGGGTTGGAGATGGGCACTGGGGCGGGATGGGGCGCTACACTGTAGACCAAACCCAGAACTTTTAATTGTATCTTTGTAATTGTAAAATAAAAATTAAAAAAAAAGTAGAAACATAAAAAAAAAGAGTAATTCCTGAGTGTAAAGCCAGGAGTAACCCCTAAGTATTGCTAAGTGAGACCAAAAAAAAAGTATATAACTTCTTATATAAAAATCACAGCCTATCACAGCCCGGCTCGCTGTGAGCAAAGTTCCCAAGCTAGCTAAACCTGTCATCCAACAGTAATGCTTCCCTCTAATGTCAATGAACCACAAAATGAAAACTAGTTAAGGACCACTAGAGGTAAGTGCAGTCTGGCCACACTGCATTGGGAAACAGAGCGAGCCACCACATCAGCCCTGAGTGAGCTCACAGCAAAAATTTTTATTTTTATATAAGAAGCTATATATAACTTCTTATATAAAAATCACAGCCTATCACAGCCCGGCTCAAGTGGCCGCTATGCCGCACGGTTCAGCAATAAATGCTGGATTTTGAGATGACTACAAGAGTATGCTACCTGCACGCCACAGCCTGGCAAGCTACCCATGTCATATTTGATATGCCAGATACCAGTGACAATTATAGACCTCATTCCCATGACCTGATGGAATGGTTTGAGGCTCTTTATGTTCCTGGAGCAAGCAGGTGCCCTTGGGCTCTACTTGCATGAGACAGGTCCTATGGAGATGTTACTGGTGCCCGCTCGAGCAAATCGACAATGAACGGGAAGACAGTGACAGTGATATAAAAATAATGCATCATAAGAATCTCAAATTTAAAATACTTCTGAATCTCAACTTTAAAATATTCTTATTTAGGGGCCAGAGCCATAGCATAGCAGGTAGAGCATTTGCCTTTCACGTGGACTGCCTGGGTTTGATCGCGGCATCCCTGAGCACCGCCAGGAGTAATTCCTGAGTGCAGAGCCAGGAGTAATCCCTGAGCATCGCCGGGTGTGACCCAAAAAGAAAAAAAAAATCCTTATTTAAATTTGGTTTGAAATTCTGCTCTGTGTGGCATATTTGAGGAAGCAACATCGAAAGAGCTTCTTGACTAAAGGTTTTGTCTTTATAGAAGTGAGCTGACATGAGCACTAGTGAGGCTTCCTTTGGACACTGGTGAAGGGAAGGTGTGTGATGGTGAAATGATGTATGCATAAAAGTATGATTAACAGTACTGGAAATCCCATACATCAATAAAGATCGTTTATTAAAAAATTGCCTGAGAGGGGCCAGAGCAATAGTCCAGTAGGTAGGGCATTTGCCTTGCACGCCGCGGGCCTGTGGCGGCCACATTTGATCCCCGGCATCCCATATGGTCCCCCGAGCACCGCCAGGAGTAATTCCTGAGTGCAGAGCCAGGAGAAACCCCTGAGCATTGCCAGGTGTGACAAAAAAAAAAGAGGCAAAAAAAAATTGCCTGAGATATATCTAAAAGCACCATATTTATGTGAGGCTAAAAATATTTAACACATTAAGCATAGTGTTCAAAGATATTTCCATCAACTCTCAATCTGAAAAGGAATTCAAAAATATTTCTTTCCTGTGCCTGCCTTAGAGACTTGGTGGGGTGGGGGAAAGAGGCGGGAGGAAAACTGGGGACACTGGTGAAGGGAAATGGGCACTGGTGAAGGTATAGGTGCTGGAACACTATATGACTGAAACCCAATCATGAGCAACTGTGTAACTGTGTATCTCCCCAGTGAGTCAATAAAATAAAATAAAATATAAAATAAAGTATTACTTTCCCAATTTAAAAGTCTCAATAAATTTTTTATACCAAAAGAAACGCGGGCCCCCCGGGCCCCGACCCCCCCCCCCCCCCCACCCGACCCGAGACCCCCTGTTTTCTGAAAGAAACAAATGGCATGAAATACAAGCTTCTCATCAGTAGATAGGCTATTCACCATTCTCTTCTGTGATGTGATGTGCATGCAGAAAGGACGAGAGGAGAGAGCCACCAAAGAAAAGCAAACCCACAATTATTGAGCAATTAATCTAGAAGCAGACTGTGCAAAGGTGATCAGAATCAACATAAAGAGCCACAATTTCTTTTTTAATTATTTACTTTTTAAATAAATAATTTATTTCTTTAATTAAATAAATAAATAAATAAATAAATAAATAAATAAATAAATAAATGAGCTATAGGCTGTGAGATATACAATTACAAAGGTGTTAATGATTAGATTTCAATCATACAGAGTTCCAGCACCCATCGCTCCACCAGTACACATTTCCCACCACCAATGACCACAATTTCTCCTGACCCTACAACCTGCCTCTACCACAGGCACTCCTCCCTCTCTCTCTCTCTCTCTCTCTCTCTGTGTGTGTGTGTGTGTCTGTCTCTCTATTTCTCTATCTCTATCTCTCTCTTACTCTCACTCTTTCCCTCCCTTCTCTTACACATTGCGTCTTGCAGTACATACATTTAGGGGTTATCATGTATATCCTTTTGCCTATGTTCAATTCTCAGTTGTAGACTGATGTTAGTATTTACAACAATTATTATGACACTGATCCCTTCTCTATCTTACCTAACCTCTGACTCCTGTACATTTGTGGTAGATTCCAACCACTGACAAGTAGAAGGAAGAGCCACAATTTCATATAGCTAGTAAGAGGCAAGTTATGGGAAGTATTCTAAATTGATTATATACCTAACTCAAAGAGAATATTCTCTTTAGCAATATTTTATTCAAATATAATTGGAACATACATTGCATTTATTTTATATGTACAACATAATAGTCTGAAACTTATTTGTATTTCAAAAGAATCCCCCCCAAATAAGTTTAGTTGATGGTTCTAAATTTTGTCTTTGCGTGTGTTTAAGAACTTTTAAGATAATGTAAATAACTTTTTGCAGGGTCGGAGGAACAGTACATACATTACATGTGCTGTACCATACTGCATACCCATGCAAGGTATGGTATTACCTTGCATGCAGCTGACCCAAATTCAATCCTTGGCACCCCATATTGTCCCCCAAGCTGTGCAAGGAATGCAGAGCAAAAAAGGAGTAGAGCAAGAATAGACCTTGAGCATAGCTGGGTGTCGACCCAAAACCAGTCTTCTTTGCAATCTTCAAACAAACAGTATGGTACTATTAAGTATATTTGCTGTGCTGCACATTACATATCCAAACTTGTTCATCTTTTACCTGAAGAACAGCTCCTTTTACAGAGATCTGGACTATCAAGTTCATGCTCTAAGGTTGTCTAGACACTAAAGTTTAGCAAGTTAGTAAACCACTGAACCTCAATTTTATCTATAAAAGTAATTGTCCCTGCTGACATATAAAATGCTTAGCATAGACCCTGGAACATAGTAAATGTTTAATATAAGTTATCTGCTGTTACTGTTCTTTTAAAAAGCATAATGCCTAAATATATTTTTCCATAAAATATCAGTTACAAACATAATATCAGTTACAAACATAATCACTGCTATGCTGAATACATTTGGCATTTTCAAGTTTATTTTTTAAAGAGGATAAATGAAAGCCTACCACTCTCTCATGTACTTCTACTGCTTTGCTTTTCTGTTTGATTGCTTTTCTGTTTGAATTCTATAACTATGGGATCGGAGAGATAGTGCAGTGGGTAAGGTTTTCACGCAGCCAACAGTTCACAGACGGCAGACCCGGCTTGCATGACTCAAGCACTGCTTTTTCAGTCTTTTCATACCATTTTCCCAAGTTCTTCATGAAGGATAAATTTTCAAAGAAACTAGTATGTCAGAGTATCTCCCTCTACATACCAAAACTTTACAATTATTCAAGCATAATTAACTAATTTGAACTGACAAGAAAAATTACACTGGTATAATGTATTCCAAAATATTTTTATTGCATGAATATTTGGCCTATCTATGAACATAGGGAAGATTTAAGAATTCTACATACACCTTCCTTTCACTAGTTTACATAACCCATTTAAAGAAGTGATTTAAGTAATTTAAGTGATTTAAGCGGCACAGTAAAAGTACTACCCTGGTTAATGGGTTAATGTTCATCATACCGGGTGGGGAAGAGAGATGAAACAGCCACTGAGTTACCAGTTTACCTCTTGAACCCAGAAACTCCCCACTTCGAGATACCAAACAGGAATGGCATTGTGTATTGCTAAAGGCAAGCTTTCCTACATAATTGACTACCTTCATAGCTATAAACACTCAAAGAAAATTCTCGGTACTGCCTCATCTTCCTCTCTCCTACCCAGAAATAAATAAAACATGGGTTTCAGATATGGGCCCGCCACCCCAGCAGAGCCTCGCAACAAGCCAGGCGACCCCTCCACTCCATGAGGGCCGCCATTTTCCACATCTGGACCTCCCTCTCGTCAGAACTCCATCCAGCAGATGAGCCTATCACAGCCAGGCTCACACGGCACTTGCGGCCGCACAGTTCATCAATAAATGCTGTATTTAGAGGTGACTACAAGAGTATGCCACCGGCACGGCAAGCCTGGCAAGCCGCCCGTGTCGTATTTGATATGCCAAATACCAGTAACAATTTTGTTAGGTCATTCCCATGACCTAATATAATGGATTGAGGCTCTTTATGTTCCTGGAGGCGAGCAGATGCCCTTGGGCTCTACTAGCCTGAGACAGGACATATGGAGATATTACTGAATCCTGCTCGAGCAAACTGATGATGAACAGGAAGATAGTGATAGTGATAGTAATCATTAATAGCCAATCATAACCCCCATGCAGCATGAGATGGCACTACCACGATCTAATTACCTAATTCAGCAAAGGATTGTTGTTGTTTTGATTAAGTTGTAAGTTTAGCTATCACTGTAAATTATGATTTATTAGAAGTCTTTGAGGAAGGGAATAGAAAGGGGTTTGACTCACATATAGCGGTGCTCAGGGACTACTCCTGACTTTGTGCTTGGGATAATTGCTGGAAACACTTAGGGAACAAAATGCAGTGCTGGGGCCGGAGCGATAGCCCAGCGGGTGGAGCGTTTGCCTTGCGCGCCGGCCGCCCATGCCGGCCCGGGTTCGATCCCGGCATCTCATATGATCCCCTGAGCAACGCCAGGAGTGATTCCTGAGTGCAGAGCCAGGAGTAACCCCTGAGCATCGCCGGGTGTGACCCAAAAAAAAAAAGCAAAAAAAAAAAAAAAACAGTGCTGAGCACTGCGCCAGGGTTGTCTACCGGTGGGGCAAGCACCTTAACCCAGACTGTCTCTGTGGCTTGGGCTTGAGCATCATTTTTAATATTAGGAAAACTTCATTGGATCCCTAAGCATCTTAGAGCCCAGGCTAAACGCCAGTTCACTTATCTAAGTCTGTCATTTTATGATAAGAAATTCTACCTGAGGGGCCAGATAGTACAGCAGGTAAGGCTTTGTATGCAGCCAACCCAAGTTCGATCCCTGGCATCCCACATGGCCCCCAAGTACCATCAGAAGAGATTCACTAGGAGTGAACACCAAGTGTTCAGGGACAGGAGCACCACCCGGCATGGTCCAAAGAAAAACAAAACGAGAAATTTTACTCAAAGACATGTAACTACTAAGAAATCCAGGCTCTAAGATTCCTCATTTATTACTCCTTTTGCTATGTCAAATGCACACAGCAAAGACTCGATGTTCAAGCATCAAACTGAAATCTTCAAACACAGACACCAAACTTCAAAAGTGTATTGATTCCAGGGGGTTGACCTAGGTCTTCCAGCACTTCCCAATCAATCCTCAAAGCATTCTCCCAACAGGAAAACAATCCGAGAGAAACAGCCCCCAGTACAGATTGCCTAAGGTAGGCCACAAAATTCTGAAGAATCAGACCTAAGTCTATCTCACCTTCAATTGACCTGATTCTTGAGAGCACCGGTGGAGCCATTAACTCTGCTTTGCTGCTATTAAATCTCTTACAGCATATTGGCCAGGGCACCCACAAATGTTCTGACAGCTCCTATGACTTTGCCCCTGCTGTGGCTCTCCTGAAAGACCAACACTCCAACACCCAGTCAAGGCTGCAGGAAGCAATTAGTCCAGCCCAAACAAACTTTGTAACAGTCCATTAACCCTTCCACATCAGTCAGAGTAATCTGGACTCACCCAAAGTGAGATAGGAAGATGGGGGGAGGGGAAAACTCCAATTTGAGCCTCATTACTTGTCTCCTTTATATAAATTGATGAAACTTAACATGAGTCAGATTGCTCAGCATAAAGACCACTTTAAAAAGAAGATGCAATTTTTATAGGGGCATCTTTTGTTTTTAGGGGGATGGGAATGAGCACTGTCTGAATTTGGGGGGTGGGGGTGTTTGTTTTATGACTTTTTTATAGATGTGAAGGGAGAGAGGGAAGTTGAGAGGAAATAGGGGGAGAGGCCTTTAAAGAGCCCAGAAACATAAACATGAACAGTTTGTGCCTTAAGATAAACAGGAATTAACTTGTACGATGCTTGTAAACAGTGACCCAGGCAGGGGGTCAGCCTGTATCCATGATTTTGATTAAATGAGGTGTCAATTTTGGCCTTGCACTGCATATTGAAACGCGATTTTTGATACAATGTGATTGCAGAAAAAATAATAATCCAATTTGAAAACAGGCAGAAGAAACGCCAAATACATTTTTCCAAAGAAGACATACAAGAAAACAATTTGGTACATGAGAAGATATATAATGTTACTAATGATCAGAAAATGTACATCAGAGCCACAAAGAGATAACACTTCACACCTGTTAGAAAAGTTATTATAACAATAATTAATCTTTATAAAGGAAATACCAACTGCTGGTGAAAATGTGAAGAAAAGAGAATCCTTGTGAAGCATCGGTAAAAAATGGAAACTGGAGGTGCCATCAAAGGTGTGGTGGAGGGGCCGGAGTAACAGTACAGCAGGGAGGGCATTTGCCTTGCACTCTACTAGCTCAGATTCGATCCCTGGCACTGCATACAATGCCACAAGCATCTCCAGAAGTAATTCCTGAGAGCAGAGCCAGGGAGCAACCCCTGAGCATCACCAAGTGGACCCAAAAGAAAAAAAAGAGTGTGGTGGAGAGTGGTGGGCACTTTGATGGTGGTTTGCAGTCACTTTGTACACTTTGTACATCAATACCATACCCATGATCCTTAACACTATTGTAACCATATATGCCTAAACGATAATTTTTTTCTTGGGCACACCCGCAAGCCAGGGTTTCTCCTGCTCGCACCAGGAAACCCCGAGGCCCGAGGACCAATGGGAGCCGGGACGACCCGCGCGGGCCAGCCACCAAGGCAACGCCTCCCACGGCATCCCGCCTTTTTTAAGAAATAAAATAAACAATTCAGGAGTTCCTCAAGAATGTAAAGTTGATCAACTGTGTGAGCCAACAATCTTACCTCTGAGTATATACCCGAAGGAAATAAAAACAGGATAGCAGAGAGATATCTATACTCTTATGTTCTTTGCACCCATGATATGTTTGCGGAATCTACAATATGGAAACAACCTTCTGTATATCTAGCTGAGTAGATAAAGTATTATTTACCCATGAGAAAGATGGAAAATACGACATTCACAACAAAATGGATGAAACATTGAGAACATTGTGCCAAGTAAAGTAAATCAAAGACAAGTCCTGCATGGTATCACTTGAGTAAAATATTAGTTTTGTTTTGAAGGCTAAGTACATTTTTAAAAAAGACGTATAAAACTGGATAACAGGGATGGGGAAAGAGGAAAACGGTGAGAATAAACTGAAGGAGCCAGAGCAATAGGACAGCAGGTTGGGTGCTTGCCTTGTATGTAGCCAACTAGGATTTGCTCCCCAATATCCCATATGGTCCCCTGAACCTTGCTGGGAGTCATACCTGAGTGCAAAGTCAGAGTAATCCCTGAGCACTGCCAGATATAGCCCCTAAAAAATTAACTGGTAAAAACTGATAAATTTCGAGCCCGGAGCGATAGCCCAGCGGTAGGGCGTTTGCCTTGCATGCGGCCGGCCCATGTCAGCCCGGGTTCGATCCCTGGCATCCCATATGGTCCCCGAGCACCACCAGGAGTAATTCCTGAGTGCACAGCCAGGAGTAACCCCTGAGCGCCGCCAGGTGTGACCCAAAAAGCAAAAAAAAAAAAAAAAAAAAAAAACCTGATAAATTTTAAGCTATAATATAAATTGGGTACCAATATAAACATGTTGTCTACAGAAAATAGACAATGTCTATAGAAAAATGTTTAAACATGTTTTCTACAGAAAAAAATACTATATTATTTAATCAAAATTTGCTAATGTGCTAACTATGTAGGGTGAACCTTTCATAAAATGTGCATATAGTCGGGCCAGAGCGATAGCTTATCAGGTAGGGCATTTGCCTTTGCACGTGGCCGGCCTGCCCCGCCCGGGTTTGATCCCGGCATCCCATATGGTCCCCGAGCACCACCAGGAGTATTTCCTGAGTGCAGAGCCAGGAGTAACCCCTGAGCATCGCCAGGTGTGACCCAAAAAGCAAAAAAAAAAAAAAATGTGCATATAGTAAACCATAGTGTGCACTTTAAATATCTTCTGTCTAATTGTTCCTAATAAAACAAAAAATCCCTATACCCATTATGTTTCGCCATAGAAACTTAATTAAAAAACAAAAAGTGATTCTTACATTTTCACAGTTTTTAACATTAAATGTAACAAAAGACATGTTCAGAGATAAAACAAAGCAAAATATCCCTGCTGCTTACATTAACAATGAAAGAAAAGTGAAATATTTGTTCTTCTCTTTATCTAAGTCAGCCACCCAAATGATATATAAACACTGGTAATCCTTATTATAAAGTTATAGTGGTAAGATTTTAATTTCACCCCAAATAAGCTCTTAACTGAAGGGTGGATAATTTTTTTCACAATGAGTCAAAATAATAATAATAATTTTACTATTATTTTAATCACTTCTTGTGCCAGGGAGATGACTCAAAGGGCTGGAGTATATGTTTTGCAGTTAAGTGCTCTGCATGTTCCCCCAAGTACCGGTGCTGAGAGTGTTCTTAAAAAAATTTAAAAAATGATTCACTTCTAGTAGTATTAAAATGGGCCTGTAGACGACCCTGAGAACTCTTGGGGAAATAGGTTCGCTATTGAAAAACAATTTATATTACTTTAAAAATATCAAATAGGGCCGGAGCGATAGCCCAGCGGGTAGGGCACTTGCCTTGCATGTGGCCGGCCTGTGCCAGCCAGGGTTTGATCCTCGGCATCCCATATGGTCCCCGAGCACCACCAGGAGTAATTCCTGAGTGCAGAGCCAGGAGAAACCCCTGAACATCACAGGGTGTGACCCTAAAAAGCAAAAAAATAATATATCAAGTAGATATGCTTCTTTTTATAAAGATGTCCAATAGCAGTCATTTAAATTTTTAATCAAACTTTTCTGGAAAATTACCACAGCTGCAGACACAAAGCTAAATTGATAAATGGAATCCTGTGACTATATGACCAATCAAAAACCACTGGGTCTCCATTTTGTGAACTAAGGGATAGCCAGCACTACAGAAAAGGGAAGGCAGCTTATAAACAAGACCAGAACCAAAGGTGAATGCTAGGAGATGGATCAGGTAGCAAAGATATAAGCTGACCCGGCATTAGGACTAACTTTTGGCTTCTGAGCCTGGTTCTTGGTACCATCCCAGAACTTTTATACACTCTATAACATTCAACTATTTAATTAGCTAGAGTTTATTGTATACTTCTGTTATAGGCAGAGATGGAAGTCTATCTGTTGGTGTCAGAGAGATAGCACAGCAGGTTTGCTTTGCATGTGGCCAACCCAGGTTAAATCCTTGGCATTCCATATGGTTCCCCAAGCACTATCAGGAGTAATTCCTGAGTGTAGAACCAGGAGTAAACCCTGAGCATCGCCAGGTGTAACTAAAAAAAAAGAAGCATTTGTCAAGATTGAAGTAGTAGACATGGGACCTGGAATCCCTGAGGGATGATTACCCTAACACTAGGGCAAGGGGAAGGATCCCTGTGTCCCTCATACTATCTCTCTCCACCTGCTAAAGTGCTTGATGAAGATACTCATATCAGAACAATGTCTTAATTTCTACAATCAAGAATAAGAACTACAATGATATTTTTTGTTAGAAATGACAAGCTGACTTAATGCCCTAAGAATAAAATCCATCACTGTGGCCAAAGTGAGAGTACAGCAGGTAGGGCACTTGCCTTGCACTCAGCAGATCCGAGTACAATCCCCAGCATCCCATATGGTCCCCCATACACTACCGGGAGTAATCCCTGGGTGTAAAGCCAGGAATAACCCCTGGGCACCACCAGGTATGGCCCTAAATGCTGAAAGAAAAAGAGTCAAATTGTGGGGGGGGGGGGTTTTTGTTCCTCACTATCTACTGTTCTGTCTCTATAGATAGAGGTCCCATTCCATGCACAAGCCATCTTGCATTTTGGTGCCATACGCAGTGTTGCTTTTGGCTCTGTGCTCAGGGGGTTTCCTGCTGGTGCAGGGAACTATATGTGGAGGCAGGGATAGATCCAGGTTAGTCACGAGCAAAGCAAGTGCCTTACCTCTTGTACTATCTGACCCAAAAGGTCAATTTGAAACTGATAAAAGTTTAATAAAATGTGCTACCACCTAGCAGAGATTATGACCTTTGCATCAACCCATAATACATTACTGCATGTCACACTATGGTAGGTTTCCTTGCTTTGCAACAAACTAAGAAAAGAATAAACTTTCTGCAAATAAGCTCTACTGTGCTGCTTTCTCGGCAAAGTGAGCTTGTTTTTAGCTTAAAGTAATGGATCAATCACACTGAAATTTAAATAACCACTCTACTCCTTAGAGAACTGGAGGCCATGTTCCATGCACACTTTAATAAGAAATACACGTAAAATTTAGACAACTCCATAAGCATCCAGTCCAAGTGAGAGGAACTCAAATTAGTAAAGCACTGAGGTGGAGGCTTTACTATTCTAGGAAATGATAACAGAACTGCGAAAGAGAATGTAGGAAGAAGTTTAGTGGACCTTCAAAGGAGGAGAAAATAGATTGGGACAAGGAGCAGCCACTGGTAGCTCCTCTTTCCATGTACAAGAGAGCGAGAAAATCAGACACAGATATAACCGCCATTCAGTTTGACCTGTCTTTTGAGAGCTACATGATCCTTCAATAAAGACGTCTCATTCTCTCACTGTGGTAATGTTTGGCCTTAAACAAAGTATAGCAACCCAAAGAAGACAAGGAAACAGCTGCACAGCCAGCACTGGAGGTGTATCCGCGTCTGACTCCTCCCCTCTCTGCCTCTCCTCTGGGCAAGGTCACCAGTAATTAGCAAGAACTGTCTAGGAGAACTGTGTCCAAGAGGTAGTAAAGCTAAATTCTCGTGTAACCCTCCAAGCACTAATAACATGAGTTAATTTGGATAGCAAAAGGAGCTGGAGCTCTCTCACACCTGGGTTATAAAAAATATAACCATATAGGTCATATAATATAATAATTATGTAATTTTAAAAGGTAAAAATAATAACAATAGGGCCGAGCAATAGCCCAGGGGGTAGGGCGTTTGCCTTGCACGTGGCCCGGCCTGTGCTGGCCTGGGTTCGATCCCCGGCATCCCATATGGTCCCCGAGCACCGCCAGGAGTAATTCCTGAGTGCAGAGCCAGGGAGAAACCCCTGAGCATTGCCGGGTGTGACCCAAAAAAGCAAAAAAAAAAAAAAAATAATAATAATAATAATAATAATAACAATAGTCACTGTCAAGGTGAAGAGGAAATTTTATTTTTACAATTCTGAATTCTTCTCTGTCTGGTAAACTAATAAACTTAACATCAGGCTAAGTAGTAGGAGAAAAGAAATGTTTTAGCAATACATCTATGGAGAATCTACACTGATATGGATTTCATATAGGGCAACACGAGAGTGAGGGCATATATCTGAGCTAGGGAATGGGTTTTAGGCCCAGAGATTGAAGGAAAGAAAAGGAAACTCACAGGATGAAGAGAAGTTGCACACATATGACCACCAGATGCTCAGTAATTAGATATGTGTGCTGCCATGTGGCACATTACACTGATGAAATGTTATCTCTGGTAAAAATTGTCATTCTAGATAATACCTCGCATCTCTCCTAGCTAGGTTTATGAAGTGGGGAAAGTTTCTTGTGAGCACGCAGGCCTCAATTGACCTCGGTGCAAAATAATACACATACAAAGTAGTAGCTCTTGGGAAGAACTATTCTGAAACTTTGGAGAGACCTATCCTTCATTATCATTCATTATACATTATATGTTATCATTATATGTATCATTATACATTATCATTGTGTGTCTATTACACTTATATGCTTTAAAATAATCCTTCCAAGGGGCTGGAGCGATAGTAGAGCAGGTAGGGCTCTTTGCTTATATGCTGCCAATTCAGCTTTGTTCCTGACATCCCATAAGGTCCTCCAAGTACCACCAGGAGTGATCTGTGTGTAGACCCAGGAGTAAACCCTGAGCACTGCCTGGTGTAACCCCCCAAACCCCTAAAACAATCAAAACAAAGATCATCCTCCAATATACCTATAATTTATATTAATATCCCAAATCAACAAATGACGTGAGTGTTGTGACACACTTGTTTCCAAATTCTGGCTATTAAAAAAAAAAATTTAAAAAAAAAAATAAAATAAAATAAAATAAAAAAAATTCTTGCTATTGTGAATAGTGCTGCTATGAACATATAAGCGCAGGTGGTGTCTCTGCTGTGTTTTTTTGGGCTCCCAGGGTATATTCCAGGAGTGCCATTACTGGGTCAAATGGAAGCTCAATTTCTATGTTTTTGGAAGAATGTCCATATTGTTTTCCAGAAAGACTGATCAAGTAGACATTCCTACTAACAATGGATGACAATTCCTTTCTCCTCACATCCATGACAGCACTGGTTGTTCTTGCTCTTTGGATTTGTGCCAGTCTCTGTGGTGTGAGAGGATATCTCATTGTTGTTTTAATTTGCATCTCCCTGATGATTAATGAACTCTGGGGAGGTTCAGTAGCTGGTGGTCTCTTCTTTCCTCTTCAAGAATGTTACCTTCCTCTTTGGTGTTCCTGTGTGATTTGTGTGGGGCCTATAGCACTGATTCAGAGAACGTGCTCTTAGAGGACATGTATGTCATCTGGGAATTGGGGACATTGATGGTGGGAAATGGGCACTGGTGGAGGGATGGGTGCTGGAACACTGTATGGCTGAAACCCAATCATGAACTGCTCTGTAACTGTACATCTTAACAGTGGTATAATAAAAATGTTTAATAATAATAAATAAATAAATGTTAGGAGAAAAAAGAAACATAGAGACAAGGAAGCACAATATGGGTTCAAGGGTTTAAGAGTGCACGGGCTTGAACATCAAGGCACTCTTTTTATTTAACTTGCTATTCAGTTTATCTGAAACCCATTCTGAGTGGTGTAAAAGCAAAAGAGTGCATTTTTAATTGAGCTAGAATTTACATATAATAATATCATTCACATTTCAGATGCAAAGCATAAGGAAGCCCTATGTTTATTAATGATCACAAATAGTCTTTCTTTTAGTGAGAACTTTGTTTGTTTGTTTTTTTTTTTTTGCTTTTGGATCACATCCGGCAATGCTCAGGGGGTTACTCTTGGCTCTTCGCTCAGGAATTACTTCTGGCGGAGCTCGGGAACCATATGCCAGGGATTGAACCTGGGTCAGCCACGTGCAAGGCATATGCCTTACCCACTGTGCTATCACTCAGGCCCCCTAGTGAGAACTTTCAAGACCTACTTACTCTCTGAATGTGCAGCACAATTTTAACTATACTACCCAAACTGCAAATTATATTCCTGTATCTTTATCTATTTATCTATTTATTCACTCATTGATTTTGGTAGGTTCCATATCTGTTCTATTGTAAATAATTCTGCAGTGAGGAGCCTGGTGCACATATTTGGAGAGAGGGGCAGGTATGTTGTGGGGCCACACTTGGCAATGGTTAGGGATTACTCCTGGTTCTGCATTTAGGAACTACGCCTTGCAGTGTTTGAGGGACCATATAGGATGCCAGGGAATAACCTGGGTCAGATGCATTCAAAGCAAACCTTACCTGCTTTACTCTCACTGGCCCACAAATGTGTCTTTAAGTGAATTTGTTCATGTTCTTCAGATAAATACCCAGAAATCAATTTGATGGATCATCTAGTAATTTATTTTAATTTTTGAGAAATCTTCACATTTTCCTTGGTGGCTGGACCAATTTACATTCCCACCAACAATGCACACAGGTTTCCTTTTATCCAAATTATTGCCAGCCATTGTTGTTCCTTATCTCTATGAGAATTATTCTAACAGGTGTGAGGTGGTATTTCACTGTGGTTTTTGCTTGTATTTCCAAGATGATTAGAATATTTTCATGTAAATAATGATTATAAAACTTTGGGGAAATGTCTATTCAAGTACTCTATCCATTTATTTATTATGTCAGTTGTTTTTTGCTATTGAGTTCTAAAGTCTTCATATACTTTCTATATTGACCTTTATAACATATATTATATGTAGGTATCTTCTCCCATTTAGTAGTTGCCTTTCATTTACATTAATGTTCTCTTTACTATGCCGAAGATTTCTGGTTTGAAATAATCCCACTTGTTAATTTTTGCTTTCATTGCCTTTTCTTTTGGAATCAGATTCCAAAAAATTACTGACAAGAGAAAACTCAAGAAGGTTATTTTGTGTTTTACTTTGAAAATGTTATAGTTTTAGGGCCAGAGCAACAGTCCAGTGCGTAGTGTGTTTACCTTGCATGTGGTCTACCTGGGTTCAATCCCTGGCATCCCATATGGTCCCCCATGCAGTGCCAGGAGTAATTCCTGAGCACAGAGCCAGGAGTAACCCCTGAGCATTGCAGTGTGTGACCAAAAAGCAAAAATAAAAGTTATGGTTTTAGAACTTAGATTTCATACTATAAGTCTTCATACTATTTTGCTAATTTTTTTTTTGTGTATGGTGCAAGATACTGGTTCGTTTTACTTTTTGCAAAACTATTCAGTGTTGTCTGCATTGTTTACTGGAGAAACTCTCCCTTCCTCATTGCTTATGTTTTTCTCTCTTGCTATAAATTTATTGATAGTATATGCTAAGTTTATTTCTGGGCACTCTGTTCTTTTTTACTAGGGACTCTCTTACAATGATACTTACTGCCTTGACAACTATAACTGTATGATATAGCTTGAAATTAGGCAGCATGATGCCTCTAACTTCTTTTAATTCCCAAGATTCCTTTGGCTATTTAGAGTTTTTGTAGATTCTATTCTTTGGTGGGGGAAAAGAAGTACCTTTGGACTTTTTATAGGGGTTGCATTGAAACAGTAAATTGCTTTTGGTAGTACAGACATTTTACAACACTAATTTTTCACTCTTGGATAACTGTATGTTACTAGGAAAGTATTTCTATCTTTTAGATTATCAAATTTGTATATAGTTATTCATAATAATATATTTTAATCTTTGCATTTTTGTTGTCATGTCATTATTATAATTGGCACTGTATATGTGACTTGCTTTGTGCTCTCGACATAATTGGAAATTTCTCTCTGTCCTTAGGGTACTAATACTTTACAAATGTACCTGTGTAAGAGCTGTTTTTCTTTTTTTGCTGTTTTTTATTCTGATTTGGGAGGAGGCCACACACAGCAGTGCTCAGGACTTATTCCTGGGGAATCACTCCTGACAGTGCTAGGGATCAAGCCAGGTCTCCCTTAGGCAAGACAAGAGTCTAACTACCCAGTTCCTCAAGGACTATTTGTCATCTGTGTTGGCTATGTATCCTTGAAGACTTTCACCATCAGAATCTTTGGAACTTTGTATTATATTTCCTTAACAAATTAACCCCTCTCTGTTCTTCTGGACAGATCCTCTAAATTTCCCCATATTTTCTAATTTTACATAACTTTTCCTTAATTTCTGGGAGGGTTTATTATTATTACCTAGTGTGTTCTTTAACTTAAACTATCCTACTTTAATTATCAAAATTCTTTCCAAATCTGTGGATATCCCTTTAAATACCATTCTATCCTAATTTCATAAGTATAATTTTATAGATATGCATCCTCAACTCTCTTGCGTGGTAGTAATCACTGAATTTTGAATTTTTGTCATGTCCCCTTCATCCTCCCTATCCTTATTTTTCCACTGATTTATTTGTCAGGGTTTCATTCTTACACATTGCAATCTAGCCTCAAATCTTTAGTAGTTAGTGACTTAAAATGTTTGTCTTGGTTTAGGTAAGACAGAGAAGGGAACAGTGTGCTAATAATCATTGGAAATGATAATACCAGCCTAGAACTCAGTATTGAATATAGGCAAAGGGCTATACATGATAATCTCTAAATGTATGTATTGCAATCCACAATGTGTAAGGGAGGAGAGAGAGAGAGAGAGAGAGAGAGAGAGAGAGAGAGAAAAGATGTAAAGAGCCTGCAATAGGGGGCCAGAGTAATAGCACAGCCAGTAGGGTGTTTAAGAGGCATCCATCATATTCTTGTCTTGTTTTGTTTTTAGTCGAAAAGCCAATTTTTCCAGAATAGAATCTCTAATCTTCTCATGTGACAAACTGCATTGAGTGACTTAGCAGCAGAAGGCACTAAGGGAATCTCATTTTTCGTGACCTCAGCACATTACTTGATTGCCTGAATCAGTATCCAATCTTGGGAGTGGAGGTAAGGTGGGAAAAGGAAGAAGTGAAAGAGTAATTGCCAGGATCCCTAAAGACAGAGTAAATCTGAGTATCTAAGTGGTCTATATGCAACTTGCCACAGCCATTTTCTTTTCTAGGACAAGAAAGTAAACCCATACCCACTGGTGTTGGGAGCCACCCTAGTTATCCCTGATATTATCATGCACATGCTAGGCATGTGTTCTACCATTTGAGCTTTCCCCTGGTCCAGTCTTTCTGCTTTATTTTCCCCTTCCTAGTACCTGAGTTTTCGTAGGTACCTGTACTTCTGACTCCTCAGTCTGTTCTAATCCTCTTAGTGATGCAGGTCTCATAATTCCCCTCATACTGGTAAAGAGACACTGTTCAAAGATATTAGTTAACTTGCCCAAGGTAGTACAACCAGTGAGTGCTGCATTCAAATCCAGTCTTCTGTGACCTCCCAGACCCATGTTCTTTCTCCCATCTCATGCTGAAAGATACCTATGATCCTGGATTCTATAGGCCAGCCCGTAACATAGTCTAGGAGCCCCATGCCCACCCCTTCCATTCTCTGTCCCCTTACCCCCAGATGTCAGGATTTCAAGAGCAGTGGGTAGAGAATTTTATATTCTCACTGGAAGGGGACCAACATGTTGTGTTCTCAGCTGCTTGGGCTGAGATCTGAAGCGCAAACCCAGCCACTGACGTCACTCAGTATGCCCTCCACTTCCACCAGGCAGTTTATGCTGGCACAGTCCTAGAACAAGGTTGGCGGGAAGGGGATCAGCCCAAACAGGATTAATAAGAGGCAGCTGGTCTCTAAACGCCTTCTTGACAATGTAAAGAAACTAAGTCAGATGTTTTTGGAAAAGATTTTTTAAAGGACTATGTCCAGCCCTTCGTCTCTTTCTATTAACCACCCTGCCACTGCCTCTCAACATGCTGGAATCAAGGTTGTCTCCGCTCTCTTCAGCATAATGGATAACTTGCCGGGCTAAAGCCAACATTAGCCAGCAGAAGCCAGTGACCCAGATCAGTTGCCCCCATGGCAAAACATGTAAGAATGCCCTAGATCCCAAGTCACTGCCCAATGCCCTCCAATAGGACTGGGTCTACAACTTGGTCCCTGTGCCATCATCCCAGCCTGGAGGGGTAGAACGGATAAAATGTTTCGGTGGATTAGGTGAACGAGGAACACACATGTCGACAGGGATTAGCCCCTTTGCAAGAAAGCTGGAAAGTCATACTGGTTACACTTCAGAGTGTGTGTGTTACTGTGGACTAGAGTGATAGCATAGTGGGTAAGGTGTTTGCCTTGCACGCAGCTGACCTAGGTTCAAATCGACCTGGGTTCAATTCCTGGCATCTCATATGGTCCCTCCGAGCACCGCCAGGAGTAATTCCTGAGTGCAGAGCCAGAGGTAACCCCTGAGCATTGCTGGATGAGACCCAAAAAACAAAAATTAAATAAATAAATAAATAAATACTTTTTTTTAAAGAGTGTGTGTTATTTAAACAAACTTTAGTCCCCTTCAGGAGCTAGATGAAATTAAACTGAACTAAAATCATCCAGGCAACCCTGGGTAATCTGTTAGGTCCTTAAATACTTATTTCTCCTCACACACCATCAATCCCTGGCCCAGTCATCTTCTGCTCAAGCTGTTCGGATTCTTTCCTGTGCACGCAGGAAGGTCTTCCCTACCTCCTCTGGGAAGACTCCCATGGCAAGTTCATTCTGCAGAAATCCCAGAGATTGTGACCTGCTGGTATTTTCTGTCCATCCCGCCTGCCTGTGGTCAGATGATTCATGTGGAGGACACTGTCATTTCTTTAGGCCCTGATTTCTATGGACAGCTCCTCCAGGAAGTAAGGAATTGGCTTTCTTAATTCGAAGCCAAAGAAAACACTCCCTCAGGAAGACCTAGCATTTGCTTTCTTTGCTGATCACATCTTTTGTAACTCATCATGTTTCCTCCTTTCTTCTTCCTACTGCAGAGAAGAGTCAAGCACAAGAATGGTTTCGCTAAGTTTAGTTCAGGAGAGGTTTCTGACTGGTACGGAAGTGACATTTAAGCTGCACCCAGAGAGAAGGGGGACCAGCAGGAGACACAATGGGCCGGACTGCACACCTCACAGGAAGGAGACTCAGGTCCTCTCCCTCAGAGCTGCATGATCCTCTGAGGACCGCTAGGAGCCACCCTCAATGATAGAGTATAGCCCAGTGTGACCCTCAAAAAAGAGCAGAAAAAGAGGGGCGAGGAAAGGTCGAAGAATTAACCAGAGGAAGAATAGTGGGAAAAATCATTCCATTTTCTTTTCTTTTGTGTGTATGTGTACACATTTAGTTTTATTGTAACAAAGCAACTTGTACACTTCTGAACGTTTAAAATCGAGCATCTTTCCTTTCCATTGAAACAAAAAGAATTTTAAAAATAAACAGGAACAAAATTACAATAGAGAAGAATGTCAATTCCAGATAAGACCCACAGGTTGCTGATTCTCCCGTTGAGGGGCAGGGCTCAAGTCATCATTAGGAGAGAATTTTATTTTAAAAGTGTCACCTTAGGGGCCGCAGCGATAGCCCAGCGGGTAGGGCATTTGCCTTGCACGCGGCCGGCCTGTGCCGGCCTGGGTTCGATCCCCGGCATCCCATATGGTCCCCGAGCACCGCCAGGAGTAATTCCTGAGTGCAGAGCCAGGAGTAACCCCTGAGCATCGCGGGTGTGACCCAAAAAGAAAAAAAAAAAGTGTCACCTTAAACTGCAAGGATGTTCGTTAAACATCACAATTAAACATGCCAAAGGAGAAGCCATGTTGTCAAAATGCCCACTTAACCCACCCAAACATCTCAAACCCACCCTTTTGCTGACCTTCTATAACCCCTTTTTTAAAAGGTTTTTTTTCTTTTTTTAAAACAAGAGAAGGTAGACAGATACACGTTGGTAGAAGCTAACTGTCCATATTCACATAGAGACAGAGCCGACTCTGAGCCCAATATACAGAGAGAGGAGGAAAAACTAGAACTCTATGCACTACTACATGGGGGGCCTGGCCCCTCCGGCCTTCGGCAGAGCTAAGGGCGCTGAAGGTCTTTCTTTTTCCCCACGGCGCACGGTGGTGTGGATTCCACAGTCTGTGTTGAGAGGAGAAGCGATAAAAAATTAATTTGGAACAGAGATCAGTAGAGATTCTTTCCCGCTGAATTCTGTTCAAGGGGTTTCCCGAATTTAGCTGAGAACCATGGTGCAAAGGAGAGAAAAGAGACCTAGAAAACAGGGTGACTGAGCACGGGGGAGGGAGGGCAGGGAACGAAAAAGAAAGACTGCAACTTGCTCCCAGGGACTGCAGAAAATTAGGAGGTTGGAATCCATCAGCGTCCGCTAGTCATCTTCTCCTTCCTCCTCCTCTCCTTCCTCCCCCTCATCATCATCTTCATCTTCTTCCCCTTCATCCTCATCCCCGTCTTCATCAATATCTTCTAATCCTCCTTCCTCTTCGTCATCCTCTTCTCCTTCTTTGTCATCCATGTCAGGAACCAAGTAGTACTGCAAGGGGTTTGGCCAGATGTTGTCTTTGATGACCTCGAGTCCGAGTGGTCAGTGAACCAGGTGAAGAAGCTCTCCGGCTCCTTGTGCTGATGCTTCCTGCTGGCTTTATTCTGCGTTTGACTTGAACGTTTCGTCAAATCCTTTCCAGACTTCCATTTGATTTCAGTGGCCTTTGAAGATGGGTCACCACTCTCATTCAGATGAAATTCTTTGGAGAGAACTTTATTTTCATAGTAAGGGTTCTCATCAAAATAAAAATCTATTCTGTAACCTGATTTAATATCTTCGAACTCTGTCACTTCGACTCTTGTCAGATAGTGCAGCGCCTCCTCATCCTCCTCCCGAGCAGTGCAGACACTTGCAAATGGTTGACAAAGGTTGTTACCCAAAAAGTTAGGATTTTGGCGATCAATTCTGACCTCTTCTGAAAAAATGGTTGGCATAGTTTGTTATATTTCTGTTCTACTTTCAAAATCTCCTCACTGGCTTGCTCGTTAAGTTTGTCTATCTTGTTTTGTACTTCCTTGATGTGTTCGATGGCTTCCTGCTGCTCCTTTTCTCCCTTGTACACGCCCCGAAGAGTTCGAAGCCGGTCCTCTGAGGCAGTGACGCCGGCTGGCACTTGCGGGTCATGCCGGAGCACGTGCCAGGCGGGCGCGTGGAGCCAGGCGCTGCTCAAATCATTCCATTTTCGAAAACATCTACTGAGGCAGAAATAAGCAGAACATTCGGTGTGGCTGAAGACTGCTGACAAAGAAGACCATGGCACTAATGAAACTGCAAAAAACGTCAGGCCCTTGAAGAATGTGGAATCAGCTATTAGAGAATTTGCAGGTTATCATTTAAAATTTAGCCTTCCAGAGGCATTTGAGTTTCATATGTAAGAGCCTCTTAAAATCATTTCTCTAACAACTCTCTTTTTTTTTTTTTTTTGCTTTTTTGGGTCACACCTGGCAATGCTCAGGGGTTACTCCTGGCTCTGCACTCAGGAATCACTTCTGGCGGTGCTCAGGGGACCATATGGGATGCCGGGATCAAACCCAGGCCAGCGCAGGCCAGCTGCGTGCAAGGCAAATGCCTTACCCGCTGGGCTATCACTCCGGCCCCCTTCTCTAACAACTCTTAAAAGACTACTTTGGGGACAGGAGGCGACAGCACAGCAGGTAGGACATTTTGCCTTGCATGCAGCCAATCTGGGTTCAATCCCGCCATCCCATATGGTCCCCTGAACATCGCCAGGAGCAATTCCTAAGTGCAGAGCCAGGAGTAACTCCTGAGCATCACTGGGCATTCCCCCCCCCAAAAAAGAAAAGAAAAGAAAAAGTACTTTTGGGTAGAGACAAAGATGGACCAGATAGAAATCTACAAAGTTTCGAGTAAGAGCTGAGGGCAACCCAGCCCAGATGTGTTGGTAATCAAGGTGGAAGTTACACGGAAGCAAGACTTAATAGAGTCAAGCGATGCACAAGACAGCACAGGAGCGGAGAAACAAGTACAGCCTCTTCCCAGCCATGGGACCTGGAAGATGCTCTTGGCCCTCTCTAAACTCAGACCCACTCACCGGTTAAATGGGAGCAGCAGCACCTACTCAAAAGACTAAGCTAAGGAGACCTGAAGTGTCGGGAGACTGTAGAGAACGGTGTCAACACGGTTCTGCAGGAGGCCAGGAGCAAGGCTGAAGCATTAGACCTGCCTTTGGAGGATGCTTGTGGGCTCTGGGCAGATCCTTTGCTTACAAAGGCCCCTGCAGATCACCCCTAAAGAGAGCACCTGGGGAGGGAAGAGATGGATAAACCCTGGGAGGCAGCTTGCAGCATTGGGGACAGAGAAACTAGAACAAAATGAGTCTTAAAACGTTCACTCTTTTCATTCAGTGACAGTCTCTCTTAACTTCTCGGTCTTCGTCCTTTCCTGAATCTGCCCTTCTCCTTCTCCTTTCTACCTTCCAGCCCTGGACTCTGCAGATGGCCTCTGTTTTCCACAGACAGGACTGTGACACTAAGCAAGTCCAGAGCGTCCAATTCCACCCCCTTTTCTCTCGACTCTCAGCTCTGGGCTGAGCTCCCGTCAGTTCTCCGAGTCTCTGCATCAAGGGAGTGTGGGGCTCTCTCTCCACTGGGAACCCAAGCAGCTCGATTTCACCTGTTTTCCCAGCAAATGTTCTACCGGTTTTGGGCCCTTCTTCCTACAGAGGCAGCGGCTTCAGAGCCCCAGCCTGAAATGGTTGCATAATTCCCAGTCCAGCTCCCAGAAGCCTCACAAAGCCATGCTTCCAAAACAAGCCCAGTGAATGAGCCCAAATAATACGTGAAATTGTATCGCGCCAGCCTCGCCCAGAAGACTCACACCAAAGGGGCGGGACGCTTACCAGACCCGGCTGGGATACTGGATATCGTCTCAGCCCCGCAGGAGATTAAAGGGGATTAAGTTTATGTGGGCAGGGGGGCAACTGCAGTGCACAGATGAGAACATGATGGAATAGCGTGAACAATCTCTCTCTCTATCTCTCTGTCTCTTTCTGTCTCTGTCTCTCTGTCTCTTTCTGTCCCTCTGTCTCTCTGGCTCTGTCTCTGTCTTTCTCTGTCTTTCTCTCTCTCTCTCTCTCTCTCTCTCTCTCTCTCTCTCTCTCTCTCTGCCCCCCCACTCCCGCAGCAAATCCCAGGCTGCCTGAACTGAGTAAATTAGTCGCAGGCTTCTTGCTTCTGCACTATCTAAGGGAGGAAGAAGGGACTGAAGTTCACAAATTAATTTGGTTCCCCCATAACATAAAAAGTGTAAGGGGGCCAGAGCGATAGCCCAGCAGATAGGGCGTTTGCCTTGCACGCGGCCGGTCGTGCCAGCCAGGGTTTGATCCCCCGGCATCCCATATGGTCCCCCAAGCACCACCAGGAGTAATTCCTGAGTGCAGATCCAGGAGTAACTCTGAGCATCTCTGGGTGTGACCCAAAAAAGCAAAAAAAAAAAAAAGTGTAAGGTGAGGCACCGGAGTGATAGTACAGTGCATAGGGCATTTGCCTTGCAAGTGACCAACCCAAGTTCTATCCCCAGCATCCCATAGAGCAAAGCTGGGAGTGATTCCTGAGTGCCGAGCCAGAAGAAAACCCTGAGCATTGCCGAGTGTATCACAAAATTTTTTTAATAAAAGATTTGCTTCTGCTGGTGCCAGGGTCATCTTGTTCCTCCTGCAATACTATATCCTGGCAGCTTGATTCATTTTTTTGTTTTGGGGGGCAGACAAGTACCTCCCCACTTCCCTTAGCAGGCAAGATCTACGACAACTCTCATTGCAGTCAGAAAGGCACTCAAGAGTCGTCTTTACTAGTAATTAACTCTCCAATTAAATCCAGGCACTCAGCCATCCTCCCGAAGAGGGGCTCAGGGCTGTGCTCCACGCATTCCGGGAGCTTGCAACAGCTCAGACCAGCAGCTGCGCTGTTTCCTTGGAGAGTGGGCCGGGGGGGCGGGGGGGCAGAGGGGCGGGGAATGCTTACTTTCATTTTAATTTTTATTATTGTTTTGAAGGAGAAGAGGGCTTGGGACTGAGTGAACACGTCCCTGAGGATGTTGAGCACTGGGGAAATTTACCTCCCTGATGACTCAGAAACAGGAAGTGGTGACCCAGAGACACTTTAGGAAGAGCGGACACACATATATGATGACGTTGTTTCCTATTTCTATGAGTGCTGGGAGCACAGGGGTGGGAAAGAGGAGGGGGAGGAAAGAATACTGGGGGTAGGAGAGTGGGCTGCATGTCTGTGCTCACATCCTCACTTCCCCAGCCCCCATCCTGCCTCAGGATGAAGGACCAGCCTCAACTGCAGCTGAGCAGACTCTGACTGTGTGGAAAGAAGATCACACACTGACGTTGAGCCCTTTCTACTAAGGATCCAGCTAGTCAGCAGAAGCAACCAGACTTGTCATGCAAATTCTCTTAAGAGGGAGAATCATCCTCTAAACCCCAAATACCTCACTAGCTCCTGAAACACAGGTCCACGCCCGTACCTCCCACTTCAATATGGTCGCTGCACCGGGCTGCCAGGAACTGGACACCGAGAGAAGATGAAGAGCCCAGGAACAAACGGCAAAGCTCTCAGAACCTTGGAGAGGAGAGCACAGACAGACTTTGAAGCCAAGTGTATTAGGACTTCAGGGCTGGAAAAAACAACATCAAGGGTCCTTCCCAGTCTGTTCCCAAAATGGGAGCCAAAGATCAGAGCGCTGAGCCTGGTGAGTGTGTCCGTCATGCTCAATGAGCTCAGGCAGAGAGAAACCCCACCTCAACCCTCACCTTGTTTCTCTCTCATGCTTCTGTCCTAATGAAGGTGCTTATCCAACAGGGTCAAAGTCAATGGAGAATGTTCAGCAAAAAGGTGGATGCCTGACCCCTGTCCACTTTCTCCAAGGTGAGATGTAGTGAAACACGCAATCCCCAAATCGTGAAAGCTCGTGAATCAACAGAGCAGAGTCCTCACAGCTCTGCATTGGTCTTGGCCCGCTGTTAGCTCACCCCATCCCCAAGTCCTAGAACCCCTCACTGCATCAGATCACGGCCATCTGTTAGCTCACCTCATTCCCACGCCTTCTAGAAAATGGTCATAGAAGACAAAACAGGTTCTAATGAGGTGGGCAAGACTGTGTCTGTAAATTAAAGGCAATCTGCAGCTAAATGGTTGTGTGGATATGGTGGCAAGGCTCTGTGGAGAGACCTGGGAAAGAAGCCATTGTCCAAAGTCTTCTTGTGGAGGGGCCGGAGCGATAGCCCACTGGGTAGGGTGTTTGCCTTGCACGCTGCCGGCCCATGCCGCCCAGGTTCGATCCCCCGACATCCCATATGGTCCCCCGAGCACCGCCAGGAGTAATTCCTGAGTCCAGAGCCAGGAGTAACCCCCTGAACGTCGCCAGGTGTGACCAAAAAAAGCAAAAAAAAAAAAAAATCTTCTGGTGGGGAGGGATTGATAAAAAAAAAAAACCTTTGGTGCACGCTCTGGAAACTTCTCATCTGAGCAGATCAGCTATTTCTCGACCCACCCCTGCCACCACCATCACACTGTCCCCAGCAATCCAGGCAACTCCACCCATAGTCTCTTTGTCTACCAAATCCACATTCCAAAAAGACCAGCCCATGTGGAGGCCAGGTAGTGGCCGGGAGAGGTGGGTACTGGGAGTCAACCCCCCCTCAATCACTGTACCATGAAATGGGCTCATCAGGACGAGCCTCAGGAGAAGGAATGGGAACTGGCTTCCGAGTCCATTGGGAGACATCTCACCAAGTTTTATTACTGAGGAAGCCAGGGCTCAGAGAAGCTAAGTGACTCACCCTAGACCACAGAAGCAGTAACCAAGAGAAGAAAAGACTGATCCAAGACCCACTGTGCCCCTTCTCTCAAACAATCTTTATTATTTCTGAGGACCAAATAATTGAGTTGCAGTCATATGGCAAAGCATTCAGTGTTATGGAAGCATTCAACAAAACCTCTGCTCCCTTCTAGAGCTGTACCACTGCCTAGTCATTCCTGGGAATCTTATAGGGTTTTCAAGGATTCACTCAGTCAGTCAACCCAGAGTATTAGATTTCTGCTACTTAACTCATGCCTCTCTCACACCCCGACTAGAAAAAATAGTCAAAAATGATCACAGAAGGATTTTATAGATTTTCAAGGATTCACTCAATTAGTCAACACAGAGTGTTAGATTTCTGCTACTATAGAGTTTCCTAAATTTATAAAGATCAACAGTAGATGTATGCTTGCCCCAAGCTGGGGTTTGGGTGCCATGTGGTGGCAATCCTGGGTTCTAAACTTAGAGTGTAGTGATGGTTACACAGGCTCTCAAATACAGGGAAACTTAATTCAGACTTCAAATCATTGGATTTGTTTGAATGTGAATTATATCTCAAAAGATATAGGGGTGGTGTAGTTGGTCGGCAACTACACCACCGCTCGCTGATGACATCGTTCTAATAACACCAAACATTAGCCAAGCGGCACAAATGCTGGTTGACTTCGACCGAGAATGTGGAAAGATAGGTCTACAGCTGAATCTAAAAAAAAACAATGTTCATGAAGAATGAACTAGTTCCTGAGGCCCCATTCACTCTCAATGGAACAAACATCTCTGAATGCAGCAGTTATGTGTACCTAGGTCGAGAAATCAACATGATGAACGACCTAAAACCTGAGCTGCGCAGGAGGAAGAGAGCGGCATGGAATGCCTTCAAAGGCATCGAAGAAATAGCTAAAAGGACAAAGAACCTCCGCTCCGGGCACATCTCTTTGACTCCACCATTCTCCCTGCATTAACATATGCCTCAGAGACCTGGGCCCCTACGAAAGCAGGATGAGAATGCTATTCGGGTCTCCCAGAGAGGAATCGAAAGAGCTATGCTTGGAATATCACGCCTCACTCAAGTGAGAGAAGGAATCGGAGTTCTGACCTCTGTCGCTATTCCAGAATCAGGGGCGCTGTCTCATTTGCCAAGGCATCGAAAATCAGATGGGCTGGACATGTAATGGAATTTGGAGACAACCGCTGGACTAGAGCCATTACCGACTGGATCCCACGGGATGTCAAAAGATCACGTGGCCACCCACCTACAAGATGGTCAGACTTCCTTGTTAAGACCCTGAAGGAACGGTTTGAGGCTCTTCGTATTCCTGAATCAACCAGATGCCATTGGTCTACATTGGCACATGATAGGGTCCAATGGAAATGTTTCTGGCGCCCGCTCGAGCAAATCGATGAATAACGGGATTCAAGTGATCAAGTGATCTCAAAGAACAATGCTTTGTTTAGAAAAAGAACCTAACCTTTCAAAAGTTTTAAATGCAATGGTGGGGCTGAAGAGATAGTACAGTGGGTAGGGCACTTGCATTGCACAGCTGGTCCAGGTTTGATCCCCAGCATCCCATAATGTCCCCTATGCACTGCCAGGAGTAACTCCTGAGTGCAGAGCCAGGAGTCACATCCTCAGCATCACCAGGTGTGACCCAAAATCCAAAATAAAAGTAAAATAAAAAGCAATTATAATAAAAAGACACATATGATTTTTGTCTATGTCAAAGTATGTCAAATAACAAGCAGCACCAAAAGACCTCAGAGGAGAAAGATAACTTATAACACAGTATCACACATGATAGAAGAGGTTGTATTTCACCAAATCAAAATTCATTTTTCCAAGTTAGATTTCCAAGTTGGCAGAACATAGGCAGGGGTGCTTGGAGAAGGTATGCGTGTAAGACACGCCCAGGAAAGAGGGAACCAACTAATAAAAAACCTGCCTGAAGGCAGACACAAAGATGACTTACCATACAGTGTTAGTCTCTAGAGCTGTGAAACAAACACCCTAGAAATCAGCGACTCAGGTAGCAGCAACCGTATATCTGTTCACAGTTCTGCAATTTGGGCTACAACTAGGTGCATAACTTATCTTTGCTCCATAATTGCGTCATGACTCCACCAGTGCTCATTCAACAGCCTGACACTTCTGCTCTAGCTACATGTCCCTCTCCCTCTCCCTCGTCTTTCATTCTCCAAAGCTGATCTCACTCCAAAACTCACTTCTCCAGGGAAGTTGGCTCAGGCTTTCTTGTACAGCAGTGAGGACGGTATGACCACAAGAGCCAACACTGCAGTTCACCTACAGCCTAAGCCCAGACCTAGTGTACACCATCACTTTCACTACATCCTATTTAGCCAAACAAGTATGAGACTGAACTGGGTTCAATGAAGGAGTCTACACAAAGTATGAGTTCCCGAAAGTCCAACTCATAGGGCTTTTAAAACAAAGGCCAAACCCTAAATCATATGCCTGTCTTTGAAGAGTTTACAGTTCAATGACCTGGCTAGCTTAAAAGGTAAAGGGAACTATGTCTAGGAATGTAAGACTGGGAACAGCATAAGGACACTGAATACAAAGCTAAAGAGTTTGTATTTCACTCAAGAATTCTTCACGTAAGTACAAAAATCCCTAGGAGAGCTGATATTTTAAGCCTTTATCTGCCAACATCATAGAAGAAGTTGATCATGAATAAGACAGAACAGAACCTGGTTCCTATCTAAGAAGTCAGATAAATTACAAGACTGGCTGTGAGTGAGACAGCCCACCTGTTTACAGAGGGGTGAGGGACAGGAGCTCATGCTGGTCACCTCCTCCAAGTTCAGGCCACTCCCCACAGAGCATAGAGACACTCACGTTCTTGGTCCCAGCTCTCCTGCCCTTCTTTTTCAGTTTGTTTCGTTGCTGTGTTTTGGTGGCCTCATCCAGCTGTGCTCAGGGCTTACTCCTGGCTCTGTTCTCAGAAGTCACTCTTGGTGGACTAGGGGCGGGCCATATGTGGTACCAGAGATCAAATTCCATTCAGCCAGGTGCAAACTTTCTACTCAATGCACCACCCCATCAGCTCAGCCTCCTGCCCTCCTTTCCATGGGCCGTATTTGCCTTCCATAGTGGGCTGTAAAGTATGGGAGCTAGACTCATGCGTGAAGGGTAAGAGAAAGGCAAATACAGCCTCTGCTGACTGATGACTTCACATGACCCCAAATGATAGAGCAAAGCCAGACATAAAATGTTGCCACTAGCACCTCACAACCTGCACTCAGAGCCACAGCCCACCGCTTATCCCCAGCAGACAGACCAACTTTCGTCCTCTGTAGACTATTTCACTCTTTAGCGATGGTCTCATCATAGAGCAATTCTGGGGTGCAAACAAGACTCCCTTCTGGACATCGGTTAATGCATATGGGTGAGGAACATGAGCTAAGTGTGGGGAGCGAGTGCCTCCTGGACTGAGATGGCCCCAAGTACGCACGTGGGGTCAAGAGCATCCACTCAGCCCTCAGCGATACAGGGGAACTAGCTCTTCAGTTCCCCTCCCTCCTCCCAGCTCAGCGCCTTATTCCCTGTGTGGTACCCAGTTTTTTTTTTATCAGCTTCCTGATTTCTTTCCCACTAAAACAGCCTCTCTTTCCCCATTAAATTTCTCACCCCCATCACAAAGACTTTCACTCTGATCCCAATTACCCTTTTCCACCCTTATTAAAATACTGATTCCCAGACCAGATGGTTTCCATTCACTAGGAGAGTGAATCAATATTTATTACCACAAGAAGCGACAATTCCTAAAAACTCAAAGAAATGCCCATGTGTCCTGCAGGCATTTCAGTCAGGATGGAGGGCAGAGAGCGCAGTCTTTCATAGGCTTGCAGTGAGTCAGACTCCAGATAGTTTCTAAAGGAAGGTGAGCCAGGCTGAAGAGAGGAGAAAGGTTTACTCCACTCGACCTCTGAAGACTTGCTCCTCCCTGCCCACACACGTTATATATCACTGTAAATATCAGTGACCAGACAGTCATCTGAAGAAGAAAGGGAGTCACTTGCCACACACATGAGCAAGCTACAGGTCACATTCCTCCTGTAAACTATTTTGAAATACCCAGCGGTGCAGATTACTTCCATGAGCAGTCACCGCTAACGTCACTCACCGAGCCTGTCATTATAACTCTTCTGTTTCAGACAAAGGATTCTGACGTGGTCCACAGTGAGATACCAGCAACATCAGAAGAAAGTGGGGGTAGGGAAGAGGAAGAAAAGCAGAGAAAAGAAACACACTTGACAAGTAGCACCATCTAGGGGACTTACAAGGTAAAACTATTCTTCTAGCAAATACACTTACAAGGTAAAACTATTCTTCTAGCAAATACACAAGTGTCCAATGAGAACTGGGCGCTCACCTCTGCCTTGGGCCCAGGGAACTTGGGCTCATGCGTGGATCAAAACTGTTTGTGACACAATGACCAGGTGTTGGAGGCCAATGGATAGAACAAAGCAGATGAGAGTCCAGACACTGTCAACAAGACATAGAGAACAAACGCTGTAGGATTCCACCTACCTAGGGAATCTGAAATAAACAAACCTTCATGTTGTTTGGTAAGGCTGGAGGCAAGAAGCTGGTTGTTTATAGGTGTCGTGTCTTGGTGATGCAGATAAGTAAGGTGGAGAGGTCAACTGTACAACACGGCTACCTTAGTTAACAAGCCTGTATTGTAGTCTTAACGGGTGAGGTTAACAAGAGGTGAGGGCAGGAGCGATACAGAGGTTAAGGTTCTTACACAAAGCTGAGCCCAATAAGTCCCCCAGTATCATTTATGACACCCCTAAGTACCATTAGGAGCTATCCCTGAGCCCAGAGTCAGGATTCTAAGTACCCCCAGGTAGGCCCCAAAATTAATAATAAGAAGTGTATCTAGAGGGGAGAGCTTGTGTGAAAAATTCCTGCTATAGGGGCCAGAGCGATAGTCCAGCGGGTAGGGCATTTGTCTTGCACGTGGCAGGCCTGGGTTCGATCCCTGGCATCCCCGAGCACCGCCAGAAGTGATTCCTGAGTGCAGAGCCAGGAGAAACCCCTGAGCATTGCCGGGTGTGACCCAAAAAAGAAAAAAAAAATTCCTGCCATACTAAAGAGGAAAAAAAGAGACCTATTCTCAGGTTGTATCCCTCGGCATTCATAAGGTCCCCTGAGCTCACCAGGAGAGATTCATGAGTGCAAAGCCAGGAGTAACCCCAGAAACCACCAAGTGTGGCCCCAAACCAAAAAAAAAAAAAAAAAAAAGGTAGACAAGAAACTCTGTAGAGGGAATCTGACGGGGGCTGGAGTGACAAAGGACCAGGAACCAAAAAGACTAAAGTTCTGGGGGAAATCAAATATCGTGTTCTCATCACTTCCTAGAGAAGAGTTTGTTTTTTTTTTTGGAGGGGGCTTGTTGGTTCCATAGTTTAGGGACTACATTTAGTATTTCTTTTAAATCAACCCTTTGAACTGAAAGGGTGTTAACATTACCATTATGTGACTGTATTTTTTGAGATTTCAATCCCCACCTTTAAGAGGATGAGATTGGGGCCGGAGCAATAGCCCAGCGGGTAGGGCGTTTGCCTTGCATGTGGCTGGCCGGGTGCTGGCCCCGGTTCAATCCCTGGCATCCCATACGGTCCCCGAGCACCGCCAGGAGTAATTCCTGAGTGCAGAGCCAGGAGAAACCCCTGAGCATTGCCGGGTGTGACCCTAAAAAGCAAAAAAAATAAAAAAATTTTTAAAAAGAGGATGAGATTGTGGGAACCAGAAATACAATACAGGGGATAGGGCATTTGCCTTGTACATAGCCAACCTGGGTTTGATCCACTGTGCCCTACATGGCCCCTGAACCCCCAGGAGTGATCCTTGAGAGCAGAGCAGGAGGTAAACAGCCCTTAGTAACCTGGGTGTGGCCCAAAATTTTAAAAATAAAAAATTAGGGTTTTTTTTGTTTTTAGAATCAGCATCTAAATCCGTGTGTGTATGTGTGTGTGTGTGTGTGTATTTGTGTGAGTGTGTGTATCTGTGTTTTAGGGACATATCCAGCTATGTTCAAGGTGTATTCCTGGCTCTATAATCAGGGATCACTTTTAGCAGGCTTAGGGAACAATATTTGGTATCAGAAATCGAATTCAAGTCAGCCCCCATGCAAAGAAAGTGCGCTGCCTGCTTAATATCATGCCTGCCCTTTATTTTTATCACTGTCTTCCTATTGTTCATGGATTTGCTCGAGTGGGCACCAGTCACATCTCCATATGTCCCTGCCACCTGCTAGGGTAGCCCAAGGGCATCTGCTCTGCTCCAGGAACACGAAGAGCCTCAAACCATTCCATCAGGTCATGGGAATGAGGGCTATAATTGTTACTGTTTTTGGCATATTAAATACTACATGGGTAGCTTGCCAGGCTCTGCCGTGATTCTTGGTAGTAGGTAAGCTCTAGTTAACATATTTATTTACATATAAGAAAATTCTATCATACTAAATCACTTCACTTGTATCACTTGTTTTCCCATTGTTCATCGATTTGCTCTAGTGGACAACAGTAACATCTCCATATGTCCTGTCATGTGCTAGTGTAGCCCAAGGGTATCTGCTCGCTCCAAGAACATGAAGAGCCTCAAACCATTCCTTCAGGTCATGGGAATGAGGTTTATAATTGTTATTAGTTTTTGGCATATCAAATACGACACGGGAAGCTTGCCAGGTTCTGCCGCCATACTAAATAATAATCTATATTATGTTTTTTTGGGTTGGGTTTTTTTTTTTGCCTTTTTGGGGTCATACCTGGCGACACTCAGGGGTTATTCTTGGCTTTTCACTCAGGAATTACTCCTGTTGGTGCTCGGGAGATCATATGGATGCCGGAGATCAAACCCGGGTCGGCCATATGAAAGGCAAGCACCCTACCCACTGTGCTATGGCTCCAGCCCCTGTTTTTTATGTTTTTAAATACATAACTTTGTTGCATATAATATTTGGGAGGCCAGAGAGAAGGTACAGCAGGCAGGACACTTGTGTTGAAAATGACCAATCCAAGTTTGATTCCTGGCACCCCAAATGGTCTCCTCAAGACCCGCCAGGAATAATATCTGTGTGCAGCTAGAGCAGTAGGCCCTGAGCGCTGCCAGATGTAGCCCCAAAACAAACACAAATTAATTGTCATAGATAAGTATACTCATTTTTATTTTCTTATACAGACCATTAACACATCTATACACAGATATAATTTTTAGATGATAAACAGTTTCTTCAAAGAAATATAAAGTAACAAATGGTTAGAGGACTACTGAAAACAATCTCTGAATGAAACAGAGCTACTTCCAGAACCAGGCTAGAAATAAATGCAAGAGAGAAGAACCTAGAACCCAGCTCCTGCCTCACGAGCCAAAATTTCCTCTCACCACCCAATTATGAAGGGAAGCTTATAAGCTTCCAAGTCAGACTTCTTTTAAGACTTCTTCTAAGACTTCTTTTATTTTTATACTTTATTTAATTAATTTTGATTACACTATGGTTTGCAAAGATGTTTACAATGGGGATTTGGGATTACAATATTCTCACCTCCAATCCTACCCCATGACTCCATCCCTCCACCAATGACCCTAGGTTCCCTCCCATCTCCCAACCTGACAAGGCACATTGTAGATTTTAATTAATGTGGTTTGGGTCCCATGTTTTCAACAGTGTTGGGTCTAGTGGTTTAGATATACACAGATACCTCACGTCTGTGCTACAGACTAGCCCAATGCTCCTATGTTACTTTGAAACATACTCTTCTTCAGAGGTGGTTGGGAAAACAGAGAAAGTGGTGGAGGTAAGGTGTCAGTGATGGTGGGATTGGTGTTGAATATTGAGCGCCTAGAACAAATCATCATGAACAACTTTGGAAACCACCGTGTTTAAATAAAGTGGGAAATAAAATTTAAGAAGAAAAAAAGAAATTCTACTTAGCATATATGTAATCCAAGAACCCACATTCTATTTTGAAAAGACATTTACACACCGGTATTCACTGCAGCCAAGGTCTGGGATCAATAGGCAACATCTGGAAACGATCCAAGCACCCAAGAACAGATGAGTGAATAAACAGTAGCATTGTATACATGGTAGAATACTATTCCGCTATCAATGAAAATGACACCATGCCATTTACCACTACGTAGCTGGAACTCGAGATGATCATGCAGAGTAAAGTCAGTAAGAGGAGATCAGGCCTGTGGAACTGATGCATAGTAAGGGAAGAACAAATGGCCAATAGCATTCGACCTTGAAGTGTGTCCACAAAGCTGAGTTTGCCAAGAGACTGGAGTCAGCATAGGTGGGAGGGGAACTTGAGTCGTGGGTGAGGAGATGCATACACTCTGGTGGTAGTGGGTGTGGTTTTGGAACAGTGACTGCCGGAAATCATAACAGTATTATAAATCACAATGTCTCAATAAAGTTTTTCTTTTAAGACTGGGTCTGACATAAAAAAAAATGCTCATCATCACTTATTGTCGGGAACGCTGCTGGGGTCCCCGACAGTGCCGGGAAGTGAGTTCCCTTCTACCTCCGAAGCCGGCAGGGAATGGATGAAGACTCAGGAATCCGATGCAGTTTTAAAAGGCTTTACTTATCACAGGTTCAGGCATACAAATCAGCAATAGGAGAAACCCTGTGCTTAGGATTCCCAGCTAGAACCCCAGCCACGTGTAGGCCAAGATGGCGGCCACCACGTGTTAAGGCCCTGCAAAAAAGGAGAAAAGACAAGACTCCCAAGAAGGGTGCAAGCTCACAAAGAGAGAGCCCAAAAAGAGAGAGCCCAAAAAGAGAGCAAGAGAGAGGAAGTAGGCTGGTTTTATACTCCTGCAACTCAGACCTCCCACTATTATGGGAAGCAGGAAGGGTCAAATGCCCTTAGGTAATTTCTCCCAGCACCTCACCTAGGCCCTATTATATGCTAATGTTTTGAGCCAATATCTGCCTGGAAATGCCTTTATAGGGTAGAGAAGGAGGTTTCTGAGATGGCATGTCTCTGTACCAAAGACTAATACTAATGCCAGTTAAATATTTCTCCAAGCCTTCACAAGTCTCGTCTACTTCACAGTAGTTTTGTATTTTAGTTGCCTTTGAGTTATCAGGGAGCCATGCTTCTTGCTTGGAGGCAAACAGCATTTATCTCTGTTCTAATTACTTAGAGAGCCAACGTGGCCAGGCAAATATGCTGGTAAGATCTAGCTAGTCCCACGATGATTGTGGTAGCATGAGAGAATATTTACACCAGCTAGTACAGAATACATGGTCAGATAAACTGCCACATTTAGACTACCCCCTTATCTACGAAGTGATTTGCAGGAGGCAATCCAGAGCAGATGCAGAGGCTCTTAGAGGAGTCCTGCAACAACTTATGATCAAGAAAATCTGGGGGCCGGAGCGATGGCCCAGCAGGACCGACATCCTTTGTGAATGCGATGCAAACCACGCCGATGCATGACACAGATGTGCCAGCAGAGGGCAGTGTTGGTTTAGTTTCCCATGCCTTTGTCTTTGGCCTTAACAGCCGTTTTTCATTCCACAGCACCGGTTGGTGTTATATATCTACATATTAGATAGAAGATGATTAAATAGATGATAGATAGATTATAGAGAGATGATAGATAGATGATAGATAGATAGATAGACAGACAGGCAGGCAGGCAGGCAGGCAGGCAGACAGACAGACAAGCAGACAGACAGGCAGACAGGCAGATAGGCAGACAGACAGGCAGGTAGATAGATAGGTAGATGATAGATTGATAGATAGATAGATAGATAGATAGATAGATAGATAGATAGATAGACAGACAGACAGACAGACAGACAGACAGACAGACAGACAGACAGACAGACAGACAGACAGACAGGTAGACTGGTAGGTAGACTGGTAGGTAGACAGGTAGACAGGTAGACAGGTAGGTAGACAGGTAGGTAGACAGGTAGACAAGTAGGTAGACAGACAGACAGACAGATAGAAAGATAGATAGACAGATAGACAGACATACAGACAGATAGCTCGATAGATAGAAAGATAGACAGAGAGATGGAGGGGGAGAGAAAGAGAGAGAGAGAGAGAGAGATTATAAATTGTTCCCCTGGTCTAAATCCCTGGAATAGCCCCCTGAGCATCATTGGAGGATGGACCAAAAAAGCCAAATATTTAAATTTAGTAAAAACACACTACACATCTATTTCTCCACTTGTTTAAGTATGCTTATATTTCGTTTTCTGTATGACAAAAATCTCAAAAAAAAACTTTATTTACAGTCATAGTACAGTCATAGTCCTCATATACAAAACCAAGTACACAGAGGCTAGTCATATATGATGCTAGGATTGTTTCTCAAAATTGCAGGAAGGGGCTGGCAGACGACTCAGTGGTAGACGGACTTGTCTTGCAAGTCTCTTGAGTTTGGCCCTGGTGCTGCTACTGAGCCTGTCTTGGTGCTCCCAGCTCCACTGTCTGACATCCCCAGAAACATGGTGATTTCCCAATGTACCATGGCCTGGGGTGGGAGCCCTGACGAGCACCATAGCCAAAATAAAGATGTTCAGGAACTGCATCCAGGAGTGCAATGCTCCCCAGCCCAGCCCCTGAGCACACGGTGAGCACCACAACAGAGAGGGAGCGAGTGAACTTCAGGGAAAGCCGAGGCAAGCTCAGCTGAGCACGGGCTCTGCGTGCAGGGGCCTGGGTTTCATGGTCCCTCGGCAAGACTGGTACCGTCCGAGCACCCAGCAGTGGAGTAGCCCTTAGCACTGCTGGGTGTGAACCCTCCCCCCAGAAAAAAAAATAAATTTAAGACAAAGAGTTCATTGTCCCGAGGGATAGCACAGTGGGTAGGGCGTTTGCCTTGAACACGGCCGACCCGGGTTCAATACCTGGCATCCCATATGGTCCCCAGCAACTGCCAGGAGTAATATCTAAGCGAAGAGCCAGGAATAACCCCTGGGCATTGCCGGGTAAGACCCAGAAAGAAAAAAGGAAAAAAATTCCAGAGTTCAAGCCAGCTTGTGCGCTTGACAAGCACTAAAGAAATGTGGTCCCAGGGGGGCGCTGTGACCCAGTGGGCGAGCCCCCAAAAGGGGCTCCAGCCCTGGTGTGCCACGCCCAAATGTGAGATCCCCAAGCCCGTCCCCAGTTGTCACAATAACCATATCAATAGCGGGAAGGTGGGGGGGCATTTTTCAATTGCTAAAGATTTCATTTTTGCCTCGCCAAGACTTTGGGAATTCTTCAAGCCCATCTGGTCTAATCAGGAGAAACGGACCATTGAGTTCATTCATTAAGTGCCCCTGTATCTGAGTACTTAGCACTTCCTTGGAATCTGTTACTACTCAGCTTTGAAGTGCCTATTCCAGAGAAAAAATCTAGGTGTGTCCATGGAGGACTCTGTTTAAAGTGCTCCTCGAGAAGTTCCCTTCCACAGAAAGGTTTCCACGTGGTGCCACAGGCTCAACACAGCCCTTCGTCCTTGCACACTGACAAGGAAGATTATGGGAGTGGATTAACCTCAATCCAATTGGCCACCAATAGACTGAGAAGCCGGGCTCACAGCAGCATCTGAGAACAAAAAGCAAAACGTGGTGCACATTGTTTTCCAAAAGTTTGAAATCAAAATCCCATCAAAGGTTCATTTGGACAGGAGTATGTCTTAACAGTGAAGTGAACAGTAAGTTAAAAATGCATGCATGATATTATGATACCAATATCCAAGGTCAAGTGAAAAATATATCAGGAGGTCTTGTCAAAGGTGGAGATTATCACAAACATGTGGGAGTCAGAGGCTAGGTAAGACAGAAAATGGAACAGTGTGCTAACAATTGTCGAGGGTACTAATGCCAACCTAGAACTGAGCATTAAATGAGGCAAAAAGATACACATGACAACCCTTCAATGTAAGTTCTGTAATCCATAGTCTGGAGGGGAAGGAAAAGAGAAAGAGAGAGAAAGGGAAAGAAATAAAGAACCTGCCATGGAGGTGGGCTGGGGGAGGGGGAGGGAACCGGGTAGTTGGTGGTGGGAGATGGGCACTGGTGGAGGGATGGGTGCTGGAACACTGTATGACCAAAACCCAAATATGAACTTTTTTAATTGTATGTCTTTGTAATTGTATATCTCACGGTGGTATAATAAAATACTTTTTAAAAAAAAAGAAAGAAAAGTCCCTTCCTCTTCTTTATTTTTATTAATCAAAGAAATGATTGGGGTATATCATCTCAAAGACTCTTCTGAACATAAAACTTTGGACATTAATTGATCACAATAATGCATCTCTTTTCTTGAGGCAACCTGAAGTAAGCCTCAACTTCTTCAGCATCTTTGTGAATTTTAACTCATGCTTCCAAATCCAGCATTTCAGTTGTTACAAGCTGATTCCCAGTGCTTCCTCAAAGAGAAGCCTCTGGACAAATTTATTTTCCAGCAAGATCTGGACAAGCACAAGCTGCCTGGGCCTTGACTTTAACTGCTTTATTCTTGGTGATAGCAATTCGCTTGGGCCTTTGACTTTAACTGGTGTACTCTTGGTGATAGCAATTTGCCTTCCTTGATAGCCATTCTGTAGATGGGGATTTCTCAGTTACTCCCCTCTGGGTCTCCAAGAGAGCTCAAGGGCACTAAGGCACAAGACTTGGGGTGAACAGTTAGGAACAAGAGATCATAGGAACAAAATAAGGCCAGAAAGGGTCTACAGTCTGAAAAAGTTTGAGAAACACTTGGAGAGTACAAAAAAGGGGCCCCCCAAGACCATTTCTCTTATAAATAAATGGAATCATTTGGTGTAGTTTTGTAAACACTAGCAGTTTGTAAAAATCTTCTTTGTTTTTAAACTCATTTTCAGAATTGAGGAGAAAAAACATCAAATGCCATTCTTTTTAATTATACCTTCAGACCTTTCAGTGTGGTCACTGAGCCCTTCACAGACATGGGGCAGAGCTGCTACTTGCTCTCCCTGTGCCCAGCTGCTCGTGAGGCGCCCGGGAGGCATGGCGGGTTCTAGCCCTGGCCTGCCACCCCAGCTGAGCCTCACAACAAGCCAGATCACCCTCCCCTACTCCATGGGGCCCGCCATTTTCCACATCCGGACTTCCCTCTCATCACAACTCCACCCAGCAGACCAGACTATCACAGCCCGGCCACTAGCGGCTGCTCAGTTTATCAATAAATGCTTTATTTAGAGGTGACTACAACAGTATGCCACCCACACGGCAAGCCTGGCAAGCTGCTCGTGTAGTATTTGATATGCCAAATACCAGTAACATTTATATTAGGTCATTCCCGTGACCTAATATAATTGTTTGAGGCTCTTTATGTTCCTGGAGCGGGCGGATGCCTTTGGGTTCTACTAGCATGAGACGGAACATATGGAGATATTACTGGTGCCCGCTCTAGCAAATAGATGATTAACGGGAAGATAGTGATAGTGATACCTTCAAAGGCCAAAAATCTCTTTACCTTGCGGTATACGTCTGAGGTCAACTTTTTCCAAGGAAGTGCAAGAAACAGCACCTCAAACCCTTTCAAAACAGGATTTGTGTTTTGTTTGCTTTCTGTTAAAAATAACTATTGTTCTAAGCCATTGTTTCTCTTACTTATACATTTTTAATGGGTGCGGGGAAGGAGTTAAAACTGGTGTGAAATTCAGAGGAAAATTAAGCAAAAGCTTCTGTTCATAAACTGTGGTTCATCTAGTATTTCAAGTCAGTGATGATGTTGCTATAACATTATTTCCTCCCATTTGTGTAATGGTCACTTTATCTCTCCTTTTTTTTTCCTTTTTACGCATCATCAGACATGAGAGACAGACATGGGGCAGAGCTGCTACTGGCTCTCCCTGTGCCCAGCCGCTCATGAGGCGCCCAGGAGGGATGGCAGGTTCTAGCCCTGGCCCGCCACCCCAGCAGAGCCTCACAACAAGCTTGATGACCCAGCACTCCATGAGGACCTCCATTTTCCACATCTGGACTTCCCCCTCATCAGAACTCCACCCAGCAGACCAGCTTATCATAGCCCGGCTTGGCGGCAGCGCGGTTCATCAACAATAAATGCTGGATTTTGAGATGACTACAAGAGTATGCTACCCGCATGGCAGAGCCTGGCAAACTACCCGTGTCGTATTTGATATGCCAGATACCAGTAACAATTATAGACCTCATTCCCATGACCTGATGGAATGGTTTGGGGCTCTTTATGTTCCTGGAGCAAGCAGGTGCCCTTGGGCTCTATTTGCATGAGACAGGTCATATGCAGATGTTACTGGTGCCCGCCGAGCAAATCGATGATGAACGGGAAGACAGTGATACAGTGATACGCATCATCAAAACATTCATGGGCAGCATTTTTTCAAGCTTCTACCTACCTATCTCACAGCTTTCCAATGTTTCCTCCCAGTGTGGACCGAGAACACAGGCTGACTCTGTGCCTTGTTCCTGAATATCCAGCCCTGCATTTCACCTGCTGCATGGTTCACACTCGTCATTACACATTGTTTTCTCAAATGGAAATAGGGGGAAAAGATAAATGCTGATGTTTTTAAAAGGTGATTATAAATTCTTTGGGGTTATGTCAGGTGATTCTGACATTGGTAAGCCTCTCTGTGGGAGGCAAAGGCTTTATCAACTCTGATACCATCTACAGGTTTATTTATTTTTATTTTTTGGCTTTTTTGGGTCACACAATGCTCAGGGGTTACTCCTGGCTCTGCACTCAGGAATTACTCCTGGCAGTGCTCTGGGGGGTTGGCCATATGGGATGCCAGGGATCGAACCCAGGCCGGCATAGGCTGGCTGCGTGCAAGGCAAGTGCCCTACCTGCTGGGCTATGGCTCTGGCCCACCATCTACTAGTTTAAAAAGAAATAAGAGCACTGCTCAGCCATGTCTGGTAATTTTCTCATCAAATAATGCCTTTTCCATTATTATGACTTATGGATAGATAATTGTTACTGGTTTTGACATATCAAAAACGACACGGGTAGCTTGCCAGGCTCTGCTACACTTCAGGAAGTATAGAGATGTTATTGGTGCCCGCGTAAGTGCAAATTGATGAACAACGAGAAAACAAGTGATACAAGTGAAGTGATGGATAGATAATCTTGCAAAAGCCAAAGTTCAAGCGACCGTTTGGGAGAGTCCAGTTCATTCTTCAGGAAATCTGGTATTTGGCTTGATCTAACTTCTTTTCCTCCCTAATCACAGTCATATGTGCATTTACCTTTATTATTTTTTTTACAAAGATGTTCATGTTTGGTTTTCAGTCCACAGTTTCCAGTACCCATCCCTCCACAGGCCCATTTCCCAACACCAGTGGCAATTTTCACTCTCTCTCTCTCTCTCTCTCTCTCTCTCTCTCTCTCTCTCTCTCTCTCTCCCCTTCTCTTACACATTGTAAATTGCAGTGCATACATTTAGAGGTTATCATGTATATCCTTGTGCCTACTTTCAATGCTCAGTTCTATGCTGGTTTATTATTTACCATAATTATTAACACTGTTCCTTTCTCTGTATTACCTAACCTCTGACTCCCACACATTTGCAGTAGGTTCTATCCACTGATACGACCTCCTGATCCATGTTTTGTCTGGCCTTGGATATTGGTACCATGCTATTTTTTTTATATCCCACAAATAAATTCAATCATTCTATATCTGTCCTTTTCCCTCTGGCTAATTTCACTCAACATGATCCTCTCCAGGTTCATCAATTTATAGGCAAATTTTATAACTACATTTTAATATCAGCTGCATAGTATTCCATTGTGTAGATGTACCACCGTTTCTTTATCTAGTTCTCTGTTCTCGGGCACTCTGGTTGTTTCCAGATTCTGGCTATTATGAATAGTGTTGGGGAACGCCGCCGGGGTCCCCGACAGTGTCAGGACAGAGGTTGTCTTCTACCTCCCGAGGACGCCGGGAGAACAGATGAAAACTCCACGAGTCCGGTGCAGTTCCAAAAATGGCTTTTAATAGTACAAAAGCTCTTCCACAGCACTCCAATATAATGAACAAACTTTAGCTCTGGTCCGAACTTAGACCATACAAAAGAGCCTAAGTCTCCCACCAAAGAGAGAGTATCTCACCCGAGCTGAGTCCTACCTAGAAGAAGGAGCAAAAGGCCAAAGAGCAAAGAGCCAAAAGCCAAAAGCCGAGGCCGAGGAGCCAAAAGCCGAAAGCTAAAAAGGCCCTAAAGGCAAAAGGTGAAGGGGCCTCAAGTCAGCCCCTTATATACACCAAAGTAATCCAACCGGGAGGGCATGTCAACAAAGAACTCTAAACAGAGTGTAGTACCACACCTTATTGCAGGTATAAACAAAGGTTATGCCAAGGACTAAGGAGATTATCTCTTATGTAAAACACTGGAGAGAGAGGGCTGATATAAAGTAATACATCTTAACTTCATGAGCTTCATGTAATCTAGATGGTACCCACAAGGTCCTTCTTATTATTATCTGCACCAGGGTGATTCTGAGTATCTTGTTCTTGTGTACTGAAAGGGTCACTCTCGCCTGCTTAGAGCAAACTAGTATGATCCTTCCTATATAGTCTTCCTATAGTCTCAGCGTAGCCAGGGTGGTAGTCTCCTGGTAAATTCTAACTGTCCCACGCTGGGTGCAGTGGGTATAAAGAGGAGCTGTGCCCAATCTAGAAAACATAGAAGTCTTAGTAGATGTGTAAGTCAGAAGTTATTCAATCAAGGTGACTTCTGTAACTGCCACACCCTCTAGCAGTGTTTACATAGAAGAGAAGTCTCATTAGAATGAAACTTGACTTAAGTAGATTAAGCTGGGAGTGGGCAAAACAACAAAACTCCCAGAATAGATAAACCTGTCCTCCAACATGAATAGTGCTGTTATGAACATAGAAGTGTAGACGGTGTTTCCACTGTGTATTTTTTTGTCTCACAGGGTATATTCACTGGGTGAATATTCTTTCTCACTCTGTGGACTGTCTTTGTATCTTCACTGTTTCTTTTGAGGTGCAGAAGCTTTTCAGTTTTATGTAGTCCCATATGTTTATCTTTGCTTCCTATTGCCTTATTAGTGGTGTTTCATCTTTGAAGATTCCCTTTAGGTTCAATGTCAAAAAACGGTTCTTCCTATGTTTTCTTCAATATTTTATGGATTCAGGTCTTTGATATTGAGATCTTTGATGCATTTTGATCAGACTTTT
>JAJIBD010011828.1:0-30290 GCA_021461705.1 Cryptotis parvus
TTGCATCTCTCTGATGATTAGTGACCGATGAGCATTTTTTCCTATGTTTTTTGGCCATTCGATTTCTTCCTTGCTGAAGTTTCTGTTCATTTCTTCTCCCCATTTTTTGATGGGGTTGTTTTGTTTTCTTCTTGTAAAAGTTCTACCAGTGCCTAATATATCCTGGATATTAACCTGGGGCGGAGGAGTCTTGGAAGTGGCGTTCTCTACCTCTCACTGTGGGGTTGAGCATCGCTGCTGCCAGCTCTGCCACTATAGCGCACGGAGCTGTGGAGGCGACGTCATGGCCTTATGGCCGGGGGGAAAGGAGGAGGCGGAGGGGTCACGGAAGGCTGGGCTCGCTCCAGGCTCGGTGCTCTTGGCTTTTCCTGGCTCGGTGCTCTTGGCCCTTCCTGGCTCGGTGCTCTTGGCTCTTCCTGGCTCGGTGCTCTTGGCCCTTCCTGGCTCTGCGCTCTTGGCTCTTCCTGGCTCGGTGCTCTTGGCCCTTCCTGGCTCGGTGCTCTTGGCCCTTCCTGGCTCGGTGCTCTTGGCCCTTCCTGGCTCGGTGCTCTTGGCTCTTCCTGGCTCGGTGCTCTTGGCCCTTCCTGGCTCTGCGCTCTTGGCTCTTCCAGGCTCGGTGCTCTTGGCCCTTCCTGGCTCGGTGCTCTTGGCCCTTCCTGGCTCATGCGCTCTTGGCTCTTCCTGGCTCGGTGCTCTTGGCCCTTCCTGGCTCTGCGCTCTTGGCTCTTCCTGGCTCGGTGCTCTTGGCCCTTCCTGGCTCTGCTCTTGGCCCTCCTGGCTCGGTGCTCTTGGCTCTTCCTGGCTCGGTGCTCTTGGCCCTTCCTGGCTCGGTGCTCTTGGCCCTTCCTGGCTCGGTGCTCTTGGCCCTTCCTGGCTCGGTGCTCTTGGCTCTTCCTGGCTCGGTGCTCTTGGCCCTTCCTGGCTCTGCGCTCTTGGCTCTTCCTGGCTCGGTGCTCTTGGCCCTTCCTGGCTCTGCGCTCTTGGCCCTCCCTGGCTCGGTGCTCTTGGCTCTTCCTGGCTCGGTGCTCTTGGCCCTTCCTGGCTCTGCGCTCTTGGCCCTTCCTGGCTCGGTGCTCTTGGCCCTTCCTGGCTCGGCGCTCTTGGCTCTTCCTGGCTCGGTGCTCTTGGCCCTTCCTGGCTCCAGTGCTCTTGGCTCTTCCTGGCTCGGTGCTCTTGGCCCTTCCTGGCTCGGTGCTCTTGGCTCTTCCTGGCTCGGTGCTCTTGGCTCTTCCTGGCTCGGTGCTCTTGGCTCTTCCTGGCTCGGTGCTCTTGGCCCTTCCTGGCTCGGTGCTCTTGGCTCTTCCTGGCTCGGTGCTCTTGGCTCTTCCTGGCTCTGGTGCTCTTGGCCCTCCTGGCTCGGTGCTCTTGGCTCTTCCTGGCTCGGTGCTCTTGGCTCTTCCTGGCTCGGTGCTCTTGGCTCTTCCTGGCTCGGTGCTCTTGGCCCTTCCTGGCTCGGTGCTCTTGGCTCTTCCTGGCTCGGTGCTCTTGGCTCTTCCTGGCTCGGTGCTCTTGGCCCTTCCTGGCTCGGTGCTCTTGGCTCTTCCTGGCTCGGTGCTCTTGGCCCTCCCTGGCTCGGTGCTCTTGGCCCTTCCTGGCTCTGCGCTCTTGGCCCTCCCTGGCTCGGTGCTCTTGGCTCTTCCCTGGCTCTGTGCTCTTGGCTCTTCCTGGCTCGGTGCTCTTGGCTCTTCCTGGCTCGGTGCTCTTGGCCCTTCCTGGCTCGGTGCTCTTGGCTCTTCCTGGCTCGGTGCTCTTGGCTCTTCCTGGCTCGGTGCTCTTGGCCCTTCCTGGCTCGGTGCTCTTGGCTCTTCCTGGCTCGGTGCTCTTGGCCCTCCCTGGCTCGGTGCTCTTGGCCCTTCCTGGCTCAGTGCTCTTGGCTCTTCCTGGCTCGGTGCTCTTGGCCCTCCCTGGCTCGGTGCTCTTGGCTCTTCCTGGCTCGGTGCTCTTGGCTCTTCCTGGCTCGGTGCTCTTGGCTCTTCCTGGCTCGGTGCTCTTGGCCCTTCCTGGCTCGGTGCTCTTGGCTCTTCCTGGCTCGGTGCTCTTGGCTCTTCCTGGCTCGGTGCTCTTGGCCCCTCCCTGGCTCGGTGCTCTTGGCTCTTCCTGGCTCGGTGCTCTTGGCTCTTCCTGGCTCGGTGCTCTTGGCTCTTCCTGGCTCGGTGCTCTTGGCCCTTCCTGGCTCGGTGCTCTTGGCTCTTCCTGGCTCGGTGCTCTTGGCCCTTCCTGGCTCGGTGCTCTTGGCCCTTCCTGGCTCGGTGCTCTTGGCTCTTCCCTGGCTCGGTGCTCTTGGCTCTCCCTGGCTCAGTGCTCTTGGCCTCTCCCTGGCTCTGTGCTCTTGGCTCTTCCTGGCTCTGTGCTCGGGTTCACTCCTGGCTCTGCATTCAGTGCTCACTCCTGGCTCTGCATTAAGTGCTCACTCTCCTGGCTCTGTGCTCAGGGCTCACTTCTGCCAGGGGTCAGGGACTCGTACTGGGTGCGGGAAAGGAACTGGGGTCAACAACGTGCAAAGCAAGTACCTTCGCACTGCAGGACTCTCCCGCACACTCCACTAAGGTTAAAGAACAGTCCAAGGCCACTGAAGCACCTGGCTGTAGATCCAACTGTAGTTCCAACTGTAAGTCCACGTGCTGCTGCAGCTGTTTCTGTTTCTGCTGTTAGTTTTGATGTTGATGTTGATGTTATTTGTTGGTTGATGGTGCTGTTGGAGGTGTTTGTGGCTGTAGTTGAGGTTGAATTGGTTGTTGCTGCTACTGTCATGCTGATTGTTGTCAGTAGTGGTGATTGCTGTTGTTGATGTTGTTAGTGGTGATGGCTACTGTTGCTGTGTTGGTTGATGTGATGGTTGATGTGTTGGCTGGTGGGGGGGGTTGCTATTGAGGGGTGTTGGTGGTTGCTGATCACAGTTGGTAGTGGTGTAGATGTTTGTCCTTGCAGCTGTGACCATGAGAGTGGAATTGAGGTCAGTTTGAAACTAAGGGCAACCCCTTGCTGTCCCTTCCAGGTGTCCTGGGGGTTGACATAGGTCCCCAAATCTTAGGAAGCTGCTTGAGAGCCTGAGGAGTCGGGGCTGAGGAGACGGGCTGCAGCCACAGGTGCTCTGTACCTTGCATTGTGTGGCGCCCGCCACTGCCTAGGGCCGGGAGCTTTGGAGATGTGTCTTCCCTACCCCCTGCCCCCCCACCCCAGCCCACTTCCTCCGCCCACCTTCGGCCCTGCCCGTCCTCACCCCAGCGTCCCTCACCACAGTGTCCCTCACTCCAGCGTCCCTCCCCCAGTGTCCCTCACCCCTGCCCGTCCTCACCCCAGCCCGCCCTCACCACAACGTCCCTCACCACAGCATCCCTCTCCCAGCGTCCCTCACCCCTGCCCATCCTCACCCTTGCCTGTCCTCACCCCCAGCCCGTCCTCACACAGCATCCCTCATCACAGCATCCCTCCCCCATCATCCCTCACAGCAGCCCGACCTCACCCCAGCCTGTCCTCACCCCCAGCCTGTCCTCACCCCAGCGTCCCTCACCCCTGCCTGTCCTCACCCCTGCCTGTCCTCACCCCAGCCCCCCTCACACCAGCCTGCCCTCACCCCAGCCTGTCCTCACCCCTGCCCTTCCTCACACGCAGCCCACCCCTCACATGAGCCCACCCTCACCGCAGCCCACCCTCAACCCCAGTGTCCCTCACCCCAGCCTGTCCTCACCCCAGCTTCAACACCACACCAGCACCACTAGGGAGGGCCCCCAAGAGCAAAAACATGGCATTTCTATCCTGGTACAATAGAAAATAAACAGCAAGCAATGAAGTGGGTGTTATACTACACAAAGAATGATGAAGTCATTGGAATTGTGAGATCACTTTAGTAAAAGATGTTTCTGTGACTAACAGTATGTTAAATCACAATGCTTCAAATAACATCAAATAGAAAAAAAGCTGATGAATTGAGGATGAGAATACAAACACACAAATAGTATAAATATTGTGCAAATGAACTTTCCATTTTACATTTGAACATATATGCATGCTTCTATATGTCATTTTTAATGTAAAAGTATAATTGTTTGTCTGAGGAGTTAGGGCTATGCCCAGCAATTGCCCAGAGGTGCTCTCGACTCCATACTCGGTGTCGATAGAGGTTAGAGCCTGGGGGGCCAGGCAGAGCTGACGTCACACCAGGGCCTCCAACTGCAAAAGGGGGCCCAGCCCCCACGCGCCTCTCTGCCCTGCGTGTAGTATGGTTCCCACTGTGGGCCTACACGGCTCTCTCTCTGCCCTGCGTGTAGTATGGTTTCCACTGTGGGCCTGCCCACGCTCTCTGCCCTGCGTGTAGTATGGTTCCCCACTGTGGGCCTACCGGCGCTCTCCCTGCCCTGCGTGTAGTATGGTTCCCACTGTGGGCCTACCCTCTCTCTCTGCCCTGCGTGTAGTATGGTTTCCACTGTGGGCCTGCCCACGCTCTCTGCCCTGCGTGTAGTATGGTTCCCACTGTGGGCCTACCCGGCGCTCTCCCTGCCCCTGCGTGTAGTATGGTTCCCACTGTGGGCCTACCGCGCTCTCTCTGCCCTGCGTGTTCCCACTGTGGGCCTACCGGCGCTCTCCCTGCCCTGCGTGTAGTATGGTTCCCATTGTGGGCCTACCCACCGCTCTCTTTGCCCTGCGTGTAGTATGGTTCCCACTGAGGGCCTACCGCGCTCTCTGCCCTACGTGTAGTATGGTTCTCACTATGGGCCTACACGCTCTCTCTCTGCCCCTGCGTGTAGTATGGTTCCCACTGTGGGCATACCCGCTCTCTCTGCCCTGCGTGTAGTATGGTTCCCACTGTGGGCCTACCCGCTTCTCTCTGCCCTGCGTGTAGTATGGTTCCCACTGAGGGCCTACCCGCACTCTCTGCCCTGCGTGTAGTATGGTTCCCACTGTGGGCCTACCCACACTCTCTCTGCCCTGCATGTAGTATGGTTCCCACTGGGGGCCTACGCTCTCTCTCTGCCCTCCGTGTAGTATGGTTCCCACTGTGGGCCTACCCGCACTCTCTCTGCCCTGCGTGTAGTATGGTTCCCACTGAGGGCCTACCCACACTCTCTCTGCCCTGCATGTAGTACGGTTCCCACTGTGGGCCTACCGCGGGCTCTGCCCTGCGTGTAGTATGGTTCCCACTACGGGCCTACCGCGCTCTCTGCCCTGCGTGTAGTATGGTTCCCACTTTGGGCCTACCGCGCTCTCTCTGCCCTGCATGTAGTATGGTTCCCACTGTGGGCCTACCCGCGCTCTCTGCCCTGCGTGTAGTATGGTTCCCACTGAGGGGCCTACCGCGCTCTCTCTGCCCTGCGTGTAGTATGGTTCCCACTGTGGGCCTACCCGCTCTCTGCCCTGCATGTAGTACGGTTCCCACTGTGGGCCTACCGCCGCTCTCTCTGCCCTGCGTGTAGTATGGTTCCCACTGAGGGCCTACCCGCGCTCTCTGCCCTGCGTGTAGTATGGTTCCCACTGAGGACCTACCGGCGCTCTCTGCCCTGCGTGTAGTATGGTTCCCACTGTGGGCCTACCCGCGCTCTCTCTGCCCTGCATGTAGTATGGTTCCCACTGTGGGCCTACCCGCACTCTCTGCCCTGCGTGTAGTATGGTTCCTACTGAGGGCCTACCCACGCTCTCTGCCCTCGCGTGTAGTATGGTTCCCACTGTGGGCCTACCCGCGCTCTCTGCCCTCACGTGTAGTATGGTTCCCACTGTGGGCCTACCGCGTTCTCTCTGCCCTAGCGTGTAGTATGGTTCCCACTGTGGGCCTGCCGCGCTCTCTGCCCTGCGTGTAGTATGGTTCCCACTGAGGGCCTACCCGCGCTCTCTGCCCTCATGTAGTATGGTTCCCACTGTGGGCCTACCGCGCTCTCTGCCCTGCGTGTAGTATGGTTCCCACTGTGGGCCTACCGCTCTATCTGCCCTGCGTTTAGTATGGTTCCCACTATGGGCCTGCCCCACGCTCTCTGCCCTGCGTGTAGTATGGTTACCACTGTGGGCCTACCCACACACTCTCTGCCCTGCGTGTAGTATGGTTACCACTGTGGGCCTACCAGCGTGCTCTGCCCTGCGTGTAGTATGGTTCCCACTGTGGGCCTACCCCGACTCTCTCTGCCCTGTGTGTTCCCCACTGTGGGCCTACCCACGCTTCTCTCTGCCCTGCGTGTAGTATGGTTCCCACTGAGGGGCCTACCAGCCTCTCTGCCCTGCGTGTAGTATGGTTCCCACTGTGGGACCTACCAGCGCTCTCTGCCCTGCGTGTAGTATGGTTCCCACTATGGGCCTACCGCGCTCTCCCTGCCCTGCGTGTAGTATGGTTCCCACTGAGGGCCTACCTGCGCTCTCTGCCCTGCGTGTAGTATGGTTCTCACTATGGGCCTACGGCTCTCTCTCTGCCCTGCGTGTAGTATGGTTCCCATTGTGGGCCTACCCGCTCTCTCTGCCCTGCGTGTAGTATGGTTCCCACTGTGGGCCTACCGCGGCTCTCTGCCCTACGTGTAGTATGGTTCCCACTGTGGGCTTACCAGCGCTCTCTGCCCTGCGTGTAGTATGGTTCCCACTGTGGGCCTACCCGTGCTCTCTCTGCCCTGCATGTAGTATGGTTCCCACTGTGGGCCTACCTGAGCTCTCTGCCCTGCGTGTAGTATGGTTCCCACTGTGGGCCTGCCCGCTCTCTGCCCTGTGTGTTCCCACTGTGGGCCTACCCACGCGCTCTCTGCCCTGCGTGTAGTATGGTTCCCACTGTGGGCCTACCAGCGTTCTCTCTGCCCTGCGTGTAGTATGGTTCCCACTGTGGGCCTACCCGGCGCTCTCTGCCCTGCGTGTAGTATGGTTCTCACTGAGGGCCTACCGCGCTCTCTCTGCCCTGCGTGTAGTATGGTTCCCACTGTGGGCCTACCCGGCCTCTCTGCCCTGCGTGTAGTATGGTTCCCACTGTGGGCCTACCCAGACTCTCTCTGCCCTGCGTGTAGTATGGTTCCCACTGTGGGCCTACCCGCACTCTCTGCCCTGCGTGTAGTATGGTTCCCACTGAGGGCCTACCCACACTCTCTCTGCCCTGCATGTAGTACGGTTCCCACTGTGGGCCTACCCGAGGCTCTGCCCTGCGTGTAGTATGGTTCCCCACTGAGGGCCTACCCGCGCTCTCTGCCCTGCGTGTAGTATGGTTCCCACTGTGGGCCTACCGCGCTCTCTCTGCCCTGCCTGTAGTATGGTTCCCACTGTGGGCCTACCTGCGCTCTCTGACCTGCGTGTAGTATGGTTCCCACTTTGGGCCTACCCGCGCTCTCTGCCCTGCGTGTAGTATGGTTCCCACTGTGGGCCTACCCACGCTCTCTGCCCTGCGTGTAGTATGGTTCCCACTGTGGGCCTACCTGCGCTCTCTGCCCTGCGTGTAGTATGGTTCCCACTGTGGGCCTACCCGCACTCTCTGCCCTGCGTGTAGTATGGTTCCCACTGAGGGCCTACCGGCGCGGCTCTGCCCTGCGTGTAGTATGGTTCCCACTGTGGGCCTACCCCGCGCTCTCTGCCCTGCGTGTAGTATGGTTCCCACTGAGGGCCTACAGGCGCTCTTTGCCCTGCGTGTAGTATGGTTCCCACTGAAGGCCTACCCACGCTCTCTCTGCCCTGCGTGTAGTATAGTTCCCACTGTGGGCCTACCGCGCTATCTGCCCTGCGTGGTGGTATGGTTCCCACTTTGGGCCTACCCGAGCTCTCTGCCCTGCGTGTAGTATGGTTCCCACTGTGGGCCTACCCGCGCCTCTCTGCCCTAGCGTGTGGTATGGTTCCCACTGTGGGCCTACCCGCGCTCTCTCTGCCCCTCTGTGTAGTATGGTTCCCACTGAGGGCCTACCGGCTCTCTGCCCTGCGTGTAGTATGGTTCCCACTGTGGGCCTACCGCGCGCTCTCTGCCCCTGCGTGTAGTATGGTTCCCACTGTGGGCTTACCCGCGCTCTCTCTGCCCTGCGTGTAGTATGGTTCCCACTGAGGGCCTACCGGCGCTCTCTGCCCTGCATGTAGTATGGTTCCCACTGAGGGCCTACCGCTCTCTGCCCTGCGTGTAGTATGGTTCCCACTGAGGGCCTACCCACACTCTCTCTGCCCTGCGTGTAGTATGGTTCCCACTGTGGGCCTACACGCTCTCTCTCTGCCCTGCGTGTGAGTATGGTTCCCACTGTGGGCCTACCCGCGCTCTCTGCCCTGCGTGTAGTATAGTTCCCACTGAGGGCCTACCTGCGGCGCTCTGCCCTGCGTGTAGTATGGTTCCCACTGAAGGTCTACCGCGCCGCTCTCTGCCCTGCGTGTAGTATGGTTCCCACTGTGGGCCTACCCGCGCTCTCTCTGCCCTGCTTGTAGTATGATTCCCACTGTGGGCCTACCCGCTCTCTCTGCCCTGCGTGTAGTATGGTTCCCACTGAGGGCCTACCCACACTCTCTCTGCCCTGCGTGTAGTATGGTTCCCACTGTCGACCTACTCGCGCTCTCTGCCCTGCGTGTAGTATGGTTCCCACTGTGGGCCTACCCGGCGCTCTCTCTGCCCTGCGTGTAATATGGTTCCCACTGTGGGGCCTACCGCCGCTATCTCTGCCCTGCGTGTAGTATGGTTCCCACTACGGGCCTACCCGCGCTCTCTGCCCTGCGTGTAGTATGGTTACCACTGTGGTCCTACCCGCTCTCTCTGCCCTGTGTGTAGTATGGTTCCCACTGAGGGCCTACCGACTCTCTCTCTGCCCTGTGTGTTCCCCACTGTGGGCCTACTCACGTTCTCTCTGCCCTGCGTGTAGTATGGTTCCCACTGTGGGCCTGCCTGCGCTCTCTGCCCTGTGTGTTCCCACTGTGGGCCTACCCAAGCACGCTCTGCCCTGCGTGCAGTATGGTTCCCACTGTGGGCCTGCCAGCGCTCTCTGCCCTGCCCTGTGCAGTATGGTTCCCACTGTGGGCCTACCGCGCTCTCTGCCCTGCGTGTAGTATGTTTCCCACTGTGGGCTTACCTGCGCTCTCTTCCCTGCGTGTAGTATGGTTCCCACTGTGGGCCTACCGCGCTCTCTGCCCAGCGTGCAGTATGGTTCCCACTGTGGGCCTACCGCGCTCTCTCTGCCCCTGCGTGTAGTATGGTTCCCACTGTGGGCCTGCCCGCGCTCTCTGCCCTGGCGTGTAGTATGGTTCCCACTGTGAGCTTACCGCGCTCTCTCTGCCCTGCGTGTAGTATGGTTCCCACTGTGGGCCTACCCGCGCTCTCTGCCCTGCCTGTAGTATGGTTCCCACTGTGGGCCTACCTGCGCTCTCTGCCCTGCGTGTAGTATGGTTCCCACTGAGGGGCCTACCGGCGCTCTCTGCACTGCGTGTAGTATGGTTCCCACTTTGGGCCTACCGCGCTCTCTGCCCCTGCGTGTAGTATGGTTCCCACTGTGGGCCTACCCACGCTCTCTGCCCATGCGTGTAGTATGGTTCCCACTGTGGGCCTACCGCGCTCTCTGCCCTGCGTGTAGTATGGTTCCCACTGTGGGCCTACCCGCACTCTCTGCCCTGCGTGTAGTATGGTTCCCACTGAGGGCCTACCGGCGCGCTCTGCCCTATGCGTGTAGTATGGTTCCCACTGTGGGCCTACCCGCGTCTCTGCCCCATGCGTGTAGTATGGTTCCCACTGAGGGCCTACACGCCGCTCTTTGCCCTGCGTGTAGTATGGTTCCCACTGAGGGCCTACCCACGCTCTCTCTCTGCCCTGCGTGTAGTATAGTTCCCACTGAGGGCCTGCCCGCTCTCTGCCCTGCGTGTAGTATGGTTCCCACTATGGGCCTACCCGCGCTCTCTCTGCCCTGCGTGTAGTATGGTTCCCACTGTGGGCCTCCCCGCGTCTCTGCCCTGCGTGTGGTATGGTTCCCACTTTGGGCCTACCTGCGCTCTCTCTGCCCTGCGTGTAGTATGGTTCCCACTGTGGGTCTACCCGCGCTCTCTGCCCTGCGGTAGTATGGTTCCCACTGTGGGCCTACCCGCTCTCTGCCCTGCGCGTGTAGTATGGTTCCCACTGTGGGCCTACCGGCGTTCTCTCTGCCCTCCGTGTAGTATGGTTCCCACTGTGGGCCTGCCCGCTCTCTGCGCCCTGCGTGTAGTATGGTTCCCACTGAGGGGCCTACCCGGCGCTCTGCCCTGCGTGTAGTATGGTTCCCACTGTGGGCCTACCCGCACTCTCTGCCCTGCGTGTAGTATGGTTCCCACTGAGGGCCTACCCGTGCCGCTCTCTGCCCCTGCGTTTAGTATGGTTCCCTTGAGGGCCTACCCACGCTCTCTCTGCCCTGCGTGTAGTATAGTTCCCACTGAGGGCCTACCCGCGCCTCTCTCTGCCCTGCGTGTAGTATGGTTCCCACTATGGGCCTACCGCGTTGTCTCTGCCCTGCGTGTAGTATGGTTCCCACTGTGGGCCTACCCGCGCTATCTGCCCTGCGTGTGGTATGGTTCCCACTTTGGGCCTACCCGAGCTCTCTGCCCTGCGTGTAGTATGGTTCCCACTGTGGGCCTACCCGCGCTCTCTGCCCCTGCGTGTGGTATGGTTCCCACTGTGGGCCTACCCGCGCCCTCTCTCTGCCCTGCGTGTAGTATGGTTCCCACTGAGGGCCTACCCGCTCTCTGCCCCTGCGTGTAGTATGGTTCCCACTGTGGGCCTACCAGCGCGCTCTCTGCCCCTGCGTGTAGTATGGTTCCCACTGTGGGCTTACCAGCGCTCTCTCTGCCCTGCGTGTAGTATGGTTCCCACTGAGGGCCTACCGCCGCTCTCTGCCCTAAATGTAGTATGGTTCCCACTGAGGGCCTACCCGCCTCTCTGCCCTGCGTGTAGTATGGTTCCCACTGAGGGCCTACCCACACTCTCTCTGCCCTGCGTGTAGTATGGTTCCCACTGTGGGCCTACACGCTCTCTCTCTCTGCCCTGCCTGTAGTATGGTTCCCACTGTGGGCCTACCCGGCGCTCTCTGCCCTGCGTGTAGTATAGTTCCCACTGAGGGCCTACCCGCGCGCTCTGCCCTGCGTGTAGTATGGTTCCCACTGAAGGTCTACCCGCGCGCTCTCTGCCCTGCGTGTAGTATGGTTCCCACTGTGGGCCTACCGCGCTCTCTCTGCCCTGCGTGTAGTATGATTCCCACTGTGGGCCTACCCGCCTCTCTCTGCCCTGCGTGTAGTATGGTTCCCACTGAGGGCCTACCCACACTCTCTCTGCCCTGCGTGTAGTATGGTTCCCACTGTCGACCTACCGCGCTCTCTGCCCTATGTAGTATGGTTCCCACTGTGGGCCTACCCGTGCTCTCTCTGCCCTGCGTGTAATATGGTTCCCACTGTGGGCCTACCCGCTATCTCTGCCCTGCGTGTAGTATGGTTCCCACTACGGGCCTACCCGCGCTCTCTGCCCTGCGTGTAGTATGGTTACCACTGTGGTCCTACCGCGCTCTCTCTGCCCTGTGTGTAGTATGGTTCCCACTGAGGGCCTACCCCCGACTCTCTCTGCCCTGTGTGTTCCCACTGTGGGCCTACTCCACGTTCTCTCTGCCCTGCGTGTAGTATGGTTCCCACTGTGGGCCTGCCTGCGCTCTCTGCCCTGTGTGTTCCCACTGTGGGCCTACCGCGCCTCTGCCTGCGTGCAGTATGGTTCCCACTGTGGGCCTGCCCGCGCTCTCTCTGCCCTGCGTGCAGTATGGTTCCCACTGTGGGCCTACCCGCGCTCTCTGCCCTGCAGTGTAGTATGGTTCCCACTGTGGGCTTACCTGCGCTCTCTTCCCTGCGTAGTATGGTTCCCTCTGTGGGCCTACCCGCGCTCTCTGCCCAGCGTGCAGTATGGTTCCCACTGTGGGCCTACCCGCCTCTCTCTGCCCTGCGTGCAGTATGGTTCCCACTGTGGGCCTGCCCGCGCTCTCTGCCCTGCGTGTAGTATGGTTCCCACTGTGAGCTTACCGCTCTCTCTCCCCCTGTAGTATGGTTCCCACTGTGGGCCTACCCACGCCTCTCTCTGCCCTCATGTAGTATGGTTCCCACTGTTGGCCTACCGCGCTCTCTCTGCCCTACGTGTAGTATGGTTCCCACTATGGGCCTACCAGCGCTCTCTGCCCTGAGTGTAGTATGGTTCCCACTGTGGGCCTACCTGCGCTCTCTGCCCTGAGTGTAGTATGGTTCCCACTGTGGGCCTACCCGCACTCTGCCCTGCGTGTAGTATGGTTCCCACTGTGGGCCTGCCCGCTCTCTGCCCTGTGTTTTCCCACTGTGGGCCTACCCGCGCTCTGCCCTGCATGTAGTATGGTTCCCACTGTGGGCCTGCCCGCTCTCTGCCCTGTGTTTTCCCTCTGTGGGCCTACCCGCTCTCTGCCCTGCATGTTGTATGGTTCCCACTGTGGGCCTACCCGCGCTCTCTGCCCTGCATGTTGTATGGTTCCCACTGTGGGCCTACCCGCGCTCTCTCTGCCCTGTGTGTAGTATGGTTACCACTGTGGGCCTACCCGCGCCTCTCTCTGCCCTGCTGTAGTATGGTTCCCACTGTGGGCCTACCCGCGCCTCTCTGCCCTGCATGTTGTATGGTTCCCACTGTGGTCCTACCCGCGCTCTCTGCCCTGTGTGTAGTATGGTTCCTACCGTGGGCCTACCCGCGCTCTGCCCTGCGTGTAGTATGGTTCCCACTCTTGGCCTGCCCGCTCTCTGCCCTGTGTTTTCCCACTGTGGGCCTACCACCGGCTCTGCCCTGCGTGTAGTATGGTTCCCACTGTGGGCCTGCCCGCCTCTCTGCCCTGTGTGTTCCCACTGTGTGCCTACCCGCTCTCTCTCTGCCCTGCGTGTCGTATGGTTCCCACTGTGTGCCTACCCGCCTCTCTCTGCCCTTGGTGCAGTATGGTTCCCACTGTGGGCCTACCCACGCTCTCTGCCCCTGCGTGTAGTATGGTTCCCACTGTGGGCCTACCCGCGCTCTCTGCCCTGCGTGTAGTATGGTTCCCAATGTGGGCCTGCCCGCGCCTCTGCTCTGCGTGTAGTATGGTTCCCACTGAGCGCCTACCGCGCTCTCTCTGCCCTAAGTGTAGTATGGTTCCCACTGTGTGCCTACCCGGCTCTCTGCCCTGCGTGTAGTATGGTTCCCACTGTGGGCTTACCCCGCGCTCTCTTCCCTGCGTGTAGTATGGTTCCCACTGTGGGCCTACCCGCGCTCTCTGCCCTGCATGCAGTATGGTTCCCACTGTGGGCCTACCCGCGCTCTCTCTGCCCTGCGTGTAGTATGGTTCCCACTGTGGGCCTGCCCGCGCTCTCTGCCCTGCGTGTAGTATGGTTCCCACCGTGGGCCTACTCGCTCTGCCCTGCATGTAAATGGTTCCCACTGTGGGCCTACCTGCGCTCTCTCTCTGCCCTGCGTGTAGTATGGTTCCCACTGTGGGCCTACCCGCGCTCTCTGCCCTGTGTGTAGTATGGTTCCCACTGAGGGTTTACCTGCGCTCTCTGCCCTGCGTGTAGTATGGTTCCCACCGTGGGCCTACCCGCGCTCTGCCCTGCATGTAAATGGTTCCCACTGTGGGCCTACCCGCGCTCTCTCTGCCCTGCGTGTAGTATGGTTCCCACTCAGGGTCTGCAGAGTCTGTCGAGCTTCCTTTCGCTTTGGAGATGGAAAAGAGAGGAGCATAAGAAGCCAGAGGCTGCAGGGGAAAGGCCAGCAGGGGGAGCTTATTGGCCCTTGGCCTGTTTTGTTTCTCTCTATGAGGAAAATCAAGACCAGGCAGAGGTGCCTTAAGGTGCTCAGGTACCCCATTGAGTGCTGGACACCCCAGATTTGTCTCGGTGGGTCCTTGACTGTGGCCCTGTGGAGCATGAAGGGATCATCTGGCCATGACACCTGTGCCTCTGATGCCTGCGCTGCGGTGGCTGTGCTAGCGGTGTGTTCTTCCTGCCCCTGCTGGGAGGACAGCCTGGTCCGGTCAGGACAGTTTCCCAGACGGACAGACTCTCGTCGCCCGGGTTCCAAAGAGGCTCTCAGAATCCGTGTGTAACAAACTGCATCTGGGCTGAATTCTTGCGATCATTCTTCAATTACTTGGGTTTTTCTTTCTGTTTTATTTTGATCTGTGTCCCCTTCAGGCCGTGCTCAGGGCTTCCTCCTGGCTTTGTGCTCATGGATCTCACCTATGTGCTGCCAGGATCGAATGGGTGTCGGCCGCGTGCAGGGCAGACACCTACCTCCGCACTGTCTCTCCGCGCCCCTGTCGTGAGCTTTGTGATTGCAGTGTATGGCGTGGGTAGGACTCTCAGGCCTTACATGAAAACTCCAACAGCACTGAGGCCTCTAGGCAGCCACTGGGAAGGAGCTAAAGGCGTTTTGCCCTAACCATGTGACTATCTCAGAAGCTCATCCTCGGCGCTCACTCAGGCCTGTAGCTGAATCCCACCCGGCGGAGGTGTTGAGGGAAACTTCCTGGGAGCCCCAGAACCAAAACCAACCAGGTCTGCACTACAGAGGGTCAGGGGGGAGTAGGGGAGCATCCCAGAGAAGAGGGTGGGCGCCTCTCCTTTTGAGCTACCAGGCTTCAAGGTAAACAGTAATATTGCATTATCGAAACACTTAACCTAGAGAGTTACTCTATTTTTTATTATTTAGGTTGTTGGTTTAATTTACTTATTAAATTTTGAGCTACACCCGACTGTGTTCAGGGGCCTATACTGGCTTTGCACTCAGGGATCACTGCTGGCAGGGCTCGGCGTCCGTATGGCAGGGCTAGAACCTGGTTGACCACATGCAAAGCAAGCGCCCTTCCCACCGTCCTCTACCTCTCAGGTGCCTCACCTTTGATTTAAATCGTTCAGCAAAATGCTTACTAGGCCTCCTCTTTTGCTCAGTCTCATTCTGGACTGGCTAAAACGTATGATAAATACTACATATATATACATATATATATATATATATATATATATATATATATATATATTTAAAAGCCAATATATAAAAACTAAAATACCAGCCCCTAGAGAAGGTAGGTAGGAGGATATACAATAAATAAAAATACCCTTTTTCCTCCTATAATACTTATTTTCTTTGGAAACCAAACTCTTCGTAAGTTTATATTCTCATATTCTCTCTCTCTGTGTGTGTCTGTCTCTCTGTCTCTGTCTCTGTCTCTGTCTCTCCCTCTCTCTCACACACACACACACACACACACGGGCATATGCACGCCCTTCCATCCCTTTATCTCTAAGACCTCTCTCCTGTTTTTTTCTTTCTTGTTTTGGTGTTCTGTGTTTGGGCCACACCCGGCTATGCTTGGGGCTTAGTCCTGGCTGCAGAGCCGGGATCACTCCTGGGGGCGCTCAAGGCTGCCGGACCAACCCAGGTGGGCTGCGTGCAAGGCAAACTCCTTACCCCTCTGCTCTCTCTCCGCCCTCCTCTCCCACTTATTTTTTCCTACAAACATCTAAGCGCGGTCTAAAACGTCACAACAACTTTCATTTCCGTTGGTTAAGGGCATTGCTGCCCCTAGCGTTAGAACTAAAGTCCGCGGAAACGTGCAGAAGAAGGTCGGAAGTAATGAAGTCACGCGGATACCAGGACCCTGACTTGGCCTAGGGCAGAAGCTCCTGACTACGAAGGTGAAACCTGCGACACCCACGTTCACTCCCAGCAGCCCCCCCGGCCCCCTCCCCCACTGTCTGGGAGCCGCAGGGTCTCCAGCACACAGCCAAGGAGACCCGAGCTCCGCCACGGCCTGCACAGCCAAAAGAAGGAAAAGACATAGGACAGCGGGGAGGGTGTTTGCCTTGCACGCAGTGACCGGGCTCCACCCGCGGCCCATCTCTGTGCTCCCCAGCACAGTCAGGAGCGAAGAGCAGGAGCAACCCCTGAGCACCGCTGGGTGTAGCCCCCCAAAAAGTCTCCACAAACACAATCTTGCCAGTGTCACAGTACTTGAACCCAAAGCATCAGGTTCTGATTTGTTTGCTCTTTCTGCCACAGTATGCTGCAAATTCTTCCAGGAATATAATTAAGCCAGGACTTTTTAAATCTCATTTAAATTTTTCGATCAATTTATCATCTAAGTCTACAGTGTCACTGAAATGCAAAGGGTTCTCTCCACATCTGTGAATGTAATTGTTAACAGTCCCTCCACCCAAATTCTGGTTCCAGCCACCCCACCCTCCAGAAACACACCTCTGCTCACCCGCCTCTGCTTGCTTTCCTCTCCGCCGATCGCCAGAGGTTCCGCTGAGACTGGAAGAGAGTTTTGTCACCTTTGGGGGGTTTCTTTTTATGTGTTTGCTTTGGGCCCACACTGAGTGGTGCTCAGGGCTTACTCCTGGCTTTGCACTCAGGAATTAATCCTGGCTGTGCTCAGAGGACTATATGGGATTCCTCGAGCCCACACACATAGGGGAACGCCCCACCCACTGTTTTCTCACTTCTTATCAGCTTGTTCGCTTCATTTATTCCTATCCTACCAGAGCAAACGTAAAAATCATCAATTCACTTCTCTTACTACCAACTCCTTTTTATCCATTTTGTCCCCAAAGGCACAATTTCATCTTTTTAGTTTCTGAGTAGTGTGCTCCAATGAGTTTCAAGATGTAGACACCACATTTCTCAAGTCATCTGTTGAGAATCCTGTGGGGAATTTAGGGAGAGCCACCTATTGGTGCTAACATAAATGCCTGGATACCGGATAGATAGGTGGTGTTTCTGGGCCATAGTCTTTTTTTTTTTTTTTTTTTTTTGCTTTTCAGATCACACCTGGTGGTGCTCAGGGGTTAGTTCTGGCTCTGCACTCAGGAATTACTCTTGGCAGTGTTCAGGGGATCATATGGGATGCTGAGGGTCGAACCCAGGTCTGCCGCGTGCAAAGCAAATGCCCTCCCCACTGTGCTATTCCTCTGGTCCCATCATTGTGGGGAATAGAAACCAGAATAGAATAAATAGAATCTGAACACCCGTGAGACTTTACGACTGAACTGTATACCAGGCCACCAGCAGCAGGTGTGGAAGAAGCTTTCTTTACCTCATTGTAGGCACTTTTATTGAATACAATTTAAATATTAGTATCCAAGTATGCATGGGTTTATTTCTGGGCTCTATTCCCTTGGTTTGTGTACCTCTTTCTGTTCAAATAAGACACTTCACATTGCAAGTGCTTTGTAATATAGTTTAAGCAGGAAGTGTGATGTCTCCACTTTTTTTTTCCCTCTTGGAATTGCTCTGGCTATTTTGGTTATTTTTGTGATTCCATACAAATTTTGGAATTGATTGTTCTATTTCCTTTAAAGGCATTGGTATTTTGATAGGGATTGCCTTGAATCTATAGTGGCACTAAGTAAAATGGCCATTTATTTGTTTCTTTATTTTTCAGGGGTGGAGGGAGTTTGGGCCACACCTGTTGATCACTGGGGAAGTTTCTGGCTCTGTTTATGGGGTACCAGGCTATGCTGGGAATTAAACTGGGCTTGGTCAGGGTCAGAGTGATAGCACAGTGGGTAGGGCATTTGCCTTGCACACAGCTGACCCAGATTCTATCTATCCCTGTCATCCCATATGGTCCCCTGAGCACTACTAGGAGTAGTTCCTGAGTGCATAGCCAGGAGTAACCGCTGAGCATTGCCAGGTGCAAGCCAAAAAGCAAAGATAGATGGATGGATGGATGGATGGATGGATGGATGGATGGATGGATGGATGGATGGATGGATGGATGGATGGATGGATGGATGGATGGATGGATGGATGGGTGGATGGATGGATGGATGGAAAAATAAACTGGCTTGTTATCAGAAGGCAAGCACTTACCCACTGTGATAGAGCTCAGGAGAAGACAGGATGAGATGAGAAATAGGGCCCCTAAGAAAAGAAATTATTGGTATGGAATGTCACTGGCCTAGGGGTGCCTGATAACCTGGATAGCCAAAGCTCTGCCTGGTGACCTAAATGACCAAATGATCTATATGACCAGGCACCCAAGGACAATAATCTCAGCATCCTACCCTAATTTTACTGACCCATCTCTAAAGTCAGCAAAAAAATGTGTGCCAGAGCTATAGTACAGTGGGTAGGGTGTTTGTCTTGCATACGGCCAACCGGGTTCGATCCCCACATCCCATATAGTTATCCTAGCACTGTCAGAGTAATTCCTGAGTGCAGAGCCAGGAGTAACCCCTGAGCATAGCTGGGTGTGACCCAAAAAAGCCCCCCCCCAAAAATAGGTTTGTTTTCTTCACTTCCCTTTTCTCCAACACATTGTTTGAATGGAGAAATGCAACCCAGAGGCCAGAGCGATAGAATATCTTGTAGGGTGTTTGCCTTCCACGCAGCCAAACCCGGGTTCAATACCCAGCACCCCACATGGTTCCCTGAGCACCACCAGGAGTAATTTCTCAGTGCAGAGCCAGGAATATCCCCAAAAAGCAAAAAGAAAAAATGCAACCCATTTTTGTGTGTTGATTTGTTAAACCTCTATTTTCTAGAACTACCTCACTTAGTACTCTTTGCGGAATCACTGGGGTTTTTATGTATATACTGTTGTAAGCAGAGGAGACCTGGTAATATATTTTGGGAGTAAAACACTTCCTGGAATTCACTTATATCACTTGTCTTCCCGTTGTTCATCGATTTGCTCGAATGGGCACCAGTAACATCTCCATATATGTCCTGTCACATGCTAGTATAGCCCAAGGGCAACTGCTCACTCCAGGAATATGAAGAGCCTCAACCAATTGTTCAGGTCATGGTAATGAGGTCTATAATTGTTACTGGTTTTTGGCATATCAAATACGACACGGGTAACTTGCCAGACCGTCATGTGAGTGGGATACTCTACTCTTGTAGTAACCTCTCATCTCGTGCATGTATTGATGAACTGGGGAAAAATCAGCTTTTCTGCTGGGTGTAGCTCTGACGAACTGTGGAGTCCGGAGGTTGAAAATGGTGGCCCTCATGGTGTGGGGGTTCCTTTGGTTCTTGTGAGGCTCTTCTGGGATGGCGGGCCAGGACTAGAACCCACCTTCCCTCCTGGGCACCTCATGATCAGCTGGGCACAGGGAGAGCTGGTAGCAGCTCTACCCGTGTCTCTGAGTCTCTGGATCAGGCATACCTGGGCTTGAAATAAACTGCTGTAGGGTGGGACTCTGACGAGTGGGCTGTGATCAGCCTGTGTGGTTTAATGCCTGGAATTAAACCAGCACAATAGCATGAAGGCCTTTGAGACACGGGATCCATCTGAGGTGCCGAATTCCAGACCAGAGCACAACTGGGCAGCCTGAGAAAGAGAGGCTTGGCAGCTGGGACAAAGGTCATGCTAAGAGTTTCCAAAGACCATTGCCTGGAGCAATAGTACAGCAAGTAAAGCATCTGCCACACATGCTGCTGACTCAGGTTCGAGAACTAGCACCCCACACGATCCCCAAGCCTCTGTGATGATCCCTGAGCACAGCCAGGTTAGCCCCCAGCCCCTCAAGGAAAGAAAAAAAAAAGAAAAAAAAAGTCCAAAGGGGGCCGGAGCAATGTTCCAGCAGGTAGGGCGTTTACCTTGCACGCCAGCTGGCCCATGCCGGCCTGGGTTCGATCCCGGCATCCCATATGGTCCCCCGAGCACTGCCAGGAGTAATTCCTGAGTGCAGAGCCAGGAGAAGCCCCTGAGCATTGCCGGGTGTGACCCCAAAAAATATTTCAAAAAGACTATCAGTAGCTCCAAGCTCACCCCCTTGGTAGACCACTCACCCCTAGTAACAAACGTTGTGGGGGATCTTGGTGAAACGAACTTGGCAGAGGAAGAGGGTACACATGTTGCCCACACACATGCCACCCACATCTCCCCTTTTATATGTGGACTTTCCTACTTTTAGGGGCCTCCGCACTCTAGGGGCTGGTCCGTGCCTCCACCTGAGATGTGTGCTCTGGGCTCTCTCCCCTCTGGAGAAGCCCATGTTCTCTCTTGAGTAGTGTTTTACCTCACCTCTCTCGACCTCCCTTTGTTTTTGTTTTTCTTCTTTTTTGGGGTCACACCCCAAAGATGCTCAGGGGTTCCTTCTGACTCTGCACTCAGGAATTACTCTTGGCAGTGCTTGAGGGACCATATGGGATGCCAGGAATTGAACCCGGTCAGCCACATGCAAGACAAATACCCTGCCCACTGTGCTATCTCTCCAGCCCCATACCTCCTTTTTTTTTAACCAATAAAATTGTTATGCTTCACCCTTCATCTTCTCCTGAAGTTCTTTTCTGTGAAGATCAGGCGACAGACCCAAAAAAGACTGGGTAAGATTTAGGACAGACTTTCCTTTCCTGCAAAGAGCAATTCGTCACTCCAGCCTTAGTCCACAGCTCCCCGAGAAACCAAGGGGCAGGAATCACCCCCATGCAGTGCAGAACAAGTGTGCTTCAAGGGCAGCTGTATGGCTGCCTCCGGGGCGGGGCAATGGAGCATCACTGCCACACAGGGCTCATGGCCAGCTCTCATCAGTCCTGAATTTCCAGGGCAATTCTCTGGAGACAGGTGAGTAAAGAGGGAAGCTTCCTACTTCCTCTCGAGATTGCCACCAGAAGGAACTACCATTGGTCACGTCTGGACACGTGTTGGGTGCATCTATATTGGACATGCTCCAATATCTTCTTGCCCTGATTAACTGTGATCATAGCTAATCCATATTTGACATCTATCTCTCTCCCTCTGGTTGCCTGTTTTCAGTTGAAATCTATTTGCGATCTATATGAGAACAGAGCTCCTGCCATTTTCTCTGCATTGTTGGCTTCACTCACCCTGTTCCAGCACTTCCCTCTGAGCTTGTGTTTGTCTTATATCAGCTGTGAGACTCTGTACATCTATATTTCACATGCCAAGCGGGGCTACACCAGGATGAATTTACCCATCCAACTACTCTGTCTTCACGTCGTGAGTTCAGACCATTCACATGTCACGTGGCTGTTTATATGCATGGCTTTCTTAATGCCTTTGTAGCTTTGTTTTCTGGTTGTTTATATTCCTGATTTTTTCTCCCTTTTGTCTCTTGACTTTTCTGCAGATGGTTAACCCTGATGTTTCTCTCCATTTCTTCATTGTTTTCCTCCAAAGATCTCTGCGCCAGATTTGTGTTTTGTGTCTACCTTGGAGATTGTATCACACTTTCCATAGCTGAAGAGTCTTATTTTCTACTGGTATCTGCTCATTGTCATTTGACTACACAAGTTTTGTGCTTTTCTTCCTCCTCTTTATCTTTTTTCTTATCTCCCACCACTCTTGTGTTGTTTCTGTTAATATATTCTCTTGATCCCTTGATCTTTTGCTTTTATCCTTTGTGGTATTTTTTGTTTTGTTTTGTTTTGCTTTACATGGAAGAATTCCTTTCAACATTTTCTGTAGACCTTGTGCAGTGGGTAAAGTATTTTAATGGGTATAGTATAGTTGGCTGGCATTTTTGCCATTTTGTAGACTACATAATTCCACTCTTCTATACTGAAGAGTTTCTAATGAAAAGACTGGTCAAATGCTGATAGAGGAAGGGCAAGATATTAGAGTTAGTGAATATTTTTGGAACTGTGTCTTTCAAATATTCTCTTATTTTCTCATTATATGTATATGGGTGCTTATACAAATATGTACATATATGTGATTGATCTAATGTTTTAACATGACATTTTATTCCTTTTAACCAGACATAGATATCATAAGTGCCATTTTCTTATGCTTTATTTCCAATACTTCTGTAGTATTGGCACCAACACTGAAATGATGTCAAACCATCATTTCAGTGGAAAACTTTTTTTTTGCCTTTTCAGTCACACTCAGCAATGCACAGGGGGTTACTCCTGGCTCCGCACTCAGGAATTACTCCTGGTGGTGCTCTGGGGACCATATAGGATGCTAGGGATTGAATCCAGGTCAGCCGCATGCAAGGCAAATGCCCTCCCCACTGGACTATCACTCCGTCCCCCATAACTTGAAAACTTTAAATCAGCTACGGAGCATCACTAAAATCCCTGAAAACTCTCAGCATGTGTGTGGTAACTTTCTCACCCTCTCTGCACCCAGCTTCTTCTTTACGTCCGCTTCTCTCTCCATACTCCATCGATGCGACTGTGCTTAGGCGCCCGTGTCTTTTCCTCCTCCCCTCTTTTCTCACTCCCCTGGTTCAGCTCCTCACACGTCACTGCCACAGCTCTCTGCTTGGACCCCAGAGCTTACTGTTTCCCAGTCTTCGCTTCTTTTCTAACTTTCTGTCTTGAGTTTCGGAGCAGTTTATGGGAACTTCTGACCTGGGGATCCTATTCAGATAAAAATTTCATCTCAGCTCAAATGTAAGTCATCACTCACTCCCTGAACTATCTCTTTTCTGTTGCTGGGAATTGTCTCAGCAATCACCCACAGACCAGGCTTAAAATAGTGACTTTAAAGAACGATAGTACAGCGGGGAGGGCGTTGCCTTGCATTCGGTGGACCCTGGTTTGATCCCTGGAATCCCATATGGTCCCGAGTACCACCAATGGTCATTTCTGAGCGCAAAGCTAGGAGTAACTCCTGAGCATCGCTGGGTATGACCCAAAAAAGCCAAAAAAATGTATTCAATTTGGAGAGCCGGCCTAAAGGTTAAGGCACTCACCTTGCATGGAGTTATGGCAGCCAGGACCCAGGTTTGGATCCCAGGTCTCACATACTGGGCACCACCAATGGGTCCCTCCTGAGCACAGAGCCAGAAATAGCCTGTGTTGGATGTGGCCCCAAAACCAAAATAAAAAAATAATAATGAAAAGAAAGTAAGTATATCATTGGGCCAGTCGTAATTTTGGTAACCATATATATCTAATTCTCAAAACTTGGCGGCCAGAAGACATTCATTTTCCTAGTAGAATTAGGAAACAGAGCTTAGAAGGTCATAAAATGACTCACTTGCAAATTACAGTTAGTAAGGTGGCGAGCCAAATCTGAATCCAGGTCAGATTTATTTCTGATGTTCCTCTGCTGAGTTTTCTGTGTTCCTGGCCACAGTATATCAAGGTATAAAATGTTCATGATCAAATCCAGAACCAAGACAATGTTGTGAGATTTACAGACTAAGATTCTCTCCAGGAACAAGCCTGGAGGACCGGGAATTCCTGCCAGGTGCCTTAGGCTCAGGGCAGGCCCTACCCAGCCTGAAGAGATGTTGCCAAGAACGCCAGAATCCCTGCTTCCGCTGGCATCAGTCAGAGCAGGAAGAAAAGCCGTTCCCTCACCTCCAGCGACACAGAATCCCACTGTCACTCCCAAAGGACTTGCCTGTTTCTGTCCATATGACTGACTTTCCAATCTCACAGAAATTAGCACAACATTGCAATTTCATGCTGCTCCACAGCTCTGCTTTAGGAGTAACCAGGAGCCCAGGGCAGTGGTGCAGTGTGTAGGGTGCCTGCCTCGCATGCAGCCAAAACCTGGCTTGATCTTCAGCACCATATTTGGTCCCCCAAGTTCTGCCAGGAGTGATCCCTGAGATTGGAGCCACAAAAGATCCCTGAGCACAGCCAGGTGTGGCCCAAAACGAACAAAAAATAGAGGTCAGGAGGGTAGTAAATTGGGTAGGGCTCTTGCCTTGCATGTGGCTAACTGGGTTCGACCCCTAGTAACCCATATGATTCCCCAAGCCCCACCAGGAGTCATCCCTGAGTACAGAATCAGGGCCAGAGCAATAGTACAACGTGGAGGGTGTTTGCCTTGCATGCAGCCAACCCAGGTTTGATCTTCAGTAATGTGGTCCCTGAACACCACCAAAAGTAATTCCTGAGTGCAGATCCAGAAGTAACCCGTGAGCAGTGCTAAGTACGGTCACCTAAACAAAAGAAAATTTAAAAAGAATAACTAGGAAAACGGGGGCATTTAAGAAATTAAAATGAGGGCCAGAGTACAGCAGGTTTGTATGTGGCCGACCCGGGCTTCATTCCCTGGTATCCCATATGGTCCCCAAGCACTGCCAGGAGTAATTCCTGAGTGCAGAGCCAAGAGTAACCCCCTGAGCATAGCTGGGTATGACCCAAAAACAGAAAGAAGAGAGAGAGAGAGAGAGAGGGAGGGGAGGGAGGGAGGGAGGGAGGGAGGGAGGGAGGGGGGAGGGAGGGAGGGAGGGAGGGAGGGAGGGAGGAAGGGAGGAAGGGAGGAAGGGAGGAAGGGAGGAAGGGAGGAAGGGAGGAAGGGAGGAAGGGAGGAAGGGAGGAAGGGAGGAAGGAAAGGAAGGAAGGAAGGAAGGAAGGAAGGAAGGAAGGAAGGAAGGAAGGAAGGAAGGAAGGAAGGAAGGAAGGAGGAAGGAAGGAAGGAAGGAAGGAAGGAAGGAAGGAAGGAAGGAAGGAAGGAAGGAAGGAAGGAAAAGGAAGAAAATCCCAACTTGTCAATTTTTTTTCTTTGCTTTTTAGGTTCCACCTGGCCATGCTCAGGGGTTACTCCTGGCTCTGCTCTCAGGAATTAGTCCTGGCAGTGCTCAGGGGACCATATGGGAAGCCAAGGATCAAACCTGGGTTGGCCTTGTGCAAGGCAAATGCCCCACCTGCTGTGCTATCTCTCCAGCTTTGAATTTTTTTTTTTTGGTCACACCCGGTGATGCTCAGGTTTGGGATGATGACAGATTTAGCTAATCTGGGATCTTTGGTGTTTTACTCACAGCTTAATCTACTTAAGCCAAGGTTCATTCTAATGAGACTTCTCTTCTATGTAAACACTGCTTAGAGGGTGTGGCAGTTCCAGAAGTCACCTTGACTGAATAACTTCTGACTTATACATCTACTAAGACTTCTATGTTTTCTAGATTGGGCACAGCTCCTCTTTATATCTGCTGCACCCAGCATGGGACAGTTAGAATTTACCAGGAGAACTACCACCCTGGCTATGTTGAGACTATAGGAAGATTATAGGAAGGATCATACTAGTTTGCTCTAAGCAGGCGAGTGTGACCCTTTCAGTACACGAGAACAAGATACTCAGAATCACCCTGGTGCAGATAATAATAAGGACCTTGTGGGTACCATCTAGATTACATGAAGCTCATGAAGTTAAGATGTATTACTTTATACCAGCTCTCTCTCTCTCTCTCTCTCTCTCTCTCTCTCACCCCTCTCTCCAGTGTTTTACATAAGAGATAATCTCGGTAGAAGGGATTAGTCCTTGAAGTAATCTTTGTTTATACCTGTAATAGGATGTGGCACTGCCCTTCTACAATTTGTTTAGGGTTCTCTGCTGACACAACCCTCCCTGGATTACTTTGGTGTATATAAGGGGACTGACTTGAGGCCCCTTGGCCTTTTGCTCCTTCTTTTTGGGTAGGACTCCTCTCGGGTAAGATCCTCTCTCTTTGGTGGGAGACTTAGGCTCCTTTGTATGGTCTAGTTTGGACCAGAGCTAGAGTTCTTTCATTATATTGGATTGCTGTGGAAGAGCTTTTGTACTATTAAAAGCCTTTTTGGAACTGCTCCGGACTTGTGAGTTTTCACCTGTTCCCCGGCGTCCTCGGAGGTGGAAGAGAACTTCTGTTCTGACACTGTCGGGGACCCCGCGGCATCCCCTATTCAGGGGTTACTCCTGGCTCTGCACTCGGGAGTTACTCCAGGCAGTGCTCAGTGTACCATATGGGATGCCGGGGATCAACCCCAGGTCAGCGGTGCACTAGGCAAATGCCCTACCCACTATGCTATCACTCCAGCCCCAGTCCTCTTTCCTTTGAAGATTTAAGTCATTTTAAAAAAGACATAGACTGGGGGTGGGAGTGATAGTCCAGCCGGTAGGGCATTTGCCTTGCAGGCGGCCCAACCAGGGTTTGGTCCACAGCATCCATATGGTCCCCCAAGCACCGACCAGGGGTAATCCCTGAGCACTGCGAGGTGTGACCCCCTCAAAAAAAAAAGACATAGACTGGGGGCCAGGAGTGCTAGTACAGCAGGTACTATCACTTTGCCTTGCATGCAGCCAACCCTGGTTCAGTATCCAGCATCCCTTATAGTCCCCCAAGCACCGCTAGGAGTAATACCTCAGTGCAGAGCCAGGAGTAACCCTTGAGCATTGCCAGTGCATTCCTGTCAGCCCTGCGGTCCCAAGCGGGAGAACCCGGGACACCGAGCCCAGGCTTCGGATCTGGCTCGGCTGAGTGTTGCGTGTATCTAAGGCTGCCAAGTTCATGACACTGCTTTGCCGCACAGAAACTAGATCAGCATGAATGCGACAACCAGATCTGAGTGGCCAAGGCACCAGTTAAATTCTAACAGTTCCAAAAAAAAAGTTTTCTTTTTTTTCTGTGGGACTTAATAGGTCCCTGCTATGTACTAATTGAAATTCTAGGCTAAATTTAGGTTGAGTTCTAGGTTGAGTCTAGGCACACTGCTGGGTGTGAGTCCGAGTCAACAGTTTCTCTTGTCTTCCCTTTTTTCTTTTCCTTTTTGGCGTGACAGCAATATGCAGGTGGCTAGACACATTCAGCACGCCCCTCTCCTACCCTACCTGATTGGGGGTGAGCACACAATCCCTTTACCTGTTTTAATCCCTTTACCTGATTGGCTGGCACAGAGTTCACACCTACTTTTCCCGCAGTTTAAATATCCCTGTTCCACCTAGTAAAGCAGAACTAATCCCCGAAGTGGCCCCCCATGACGTGATGGATGTGCTTGGGCAAACAGCCTTGAGGCGGTCATTTAGGTCATAGGGTGGGACCTGATACTGTTGGAGCCTGGTGTCCTTCCACAGATAAGGTCAGAGCACGACCACGGGGAACATGGAGAGAAAGCCAGCCCCACACTCCTAGGCGAGAGGTCAGCAGAGAGCAACTGTCTCCCTGCCTGCTCTAGGATTTTCAGCCTACAGAACCCAGAGAGAAGTCATTTCTGAGGTTTCTTACGCATATTTGTACTAGGTTCAGTTTCTGGCTGTGCTTTGGGGACCTCTCCCAGATGGCCACATGCAGAGCTAGTGCTCTGGTCATTGTACATCACCCAGGTCCCACCTGTAGTCCACCAGCCATCTGGTCTGCACGAGAACTAACACATGTACCAACCCGTGCCTTTTGAGCCCGTTCCTCTGTGAGCTCTTCTGTCTCCCCAAAAACCAATAAGTTGGTGCAGAAAGAAATCAACAGATGCGTAGTGGTCATTTTCAATAAAGCACGTAAATCCCCTGATCCTTTTGAGTAATCCTCTTGAGTGTGGGCTGATTAAGCAACTCTCTTCCATCAAACAAGACGGAAGTGACAGTGCACACCTCTGAGACCCAGCAAGAATGCATGCACCTGCCTCCACGTGTCTCTGTCTCTTTCTCCCACTGGCCTTAGGGCAAAGCCAGCTGTGCAGCCAAGCCACGCTGTGCAGAGGGTGTAGAGCAGAGAGAGGCCAGCAGCCTGCAGTCACAGGGCAGAACAGCGACTCCTCCTGCCCTTTCTCATTCTCAGAGAAAATCCTGTGGCTTGGAGAGATAGAACTGCGAGTAAGGCCCCTGCCATGCATACAGTCAACCTGGTTCAACCCTGGCATTGCAGCGGGACCTCCCGAATCCCACCAGGGTCAGCTGACCCCCTGAGCACCACCAGATCTGGCTCCCCAAAAACTAACTAAATAAATGAAACCATCTGAACTCAGAAGGGTAAAGAACAACTGAGCCGCCAGCCGGTGAGACTCAGAGCACTACCTCTAAGTCAACATGATGAGTGGGACCTCAGGAGGGGCTGCATTCAGCTTGACCTGCAGAAATGCCAGGAGTCACAAAATTGGGGGCCTAAGCAATACACAGTGGGTAAGATGCTTGCCTTACACAGAGCCAACCCCAGTTCAATACCCGACACCCTGTATGGTCCCACAAGTCCCACCAGGAATGAGCCCTGAGCGTAGAGTCAGGAGCAAGCCCTGGACACCTCCTGGTGTAGCCCAAAAACAAAAACAAGTCACAAAATTTAAAGTAATTTGTTTTCCAAAAAGAATGTTGCTTTTACGTAAGAAAGAGATAAAGGGGTAAAGAAAGACAGAAGAAGTAGGAAGAGGGTGTAGGGAGAATTCCAAAGCTGTTCATTCTTTCTGAGAATCGGTGAGACTAGGGCAGCCGATACCAGAAATGGAACTTTGGGATGATAGAGTCAATGGGACCCTAGCAATAGTATAGTGAGCAGGGAGTGGTACTCAGTATACTCAATGGTAAGTTGCTACTAAGATCTTCCTGTGTATCTTTGGTACCCTTCAAAAAGTATAAGGTTTGGGGCTCAAGATAGTACAAAACTGAGTACAAAACTGAAGGTGCTTGCCTTGCACACAGCCAACCCCAGTTCCAGTCTACACTGCAAATGGCCCCACTGAGTCCTGCTATGAGTGACCCCTGAGCACTGCCAGGAGAAGCTCACAAAATAAATAAAATTAAAAAGTAAGTGCCCAAGGGTCCAAAGTGATAGTACAGTGGGGAAAGCACTTGCCTTGCATGTGGATGACCTAGGGTTCAATCCTTGACACCCCCTACAGTCCCCTGAGCCCCACCAGGAGTGATCCCTGAGTGCAGAATGAGCAGTAAGTCCTGAGCACCGCTGGAACCCCAACACCAAAACAACAAACAGAAGTGCTAAGGTGAATTTATTTTGTGTTGGCAGTTTGTCTGGGAGTGCCTGGCATCAGAGGGGCACTCCAAGTTCAACTAAGAAATACTAACTCCAGGGGGCCGGAGCGATAGTCCAGCAGGTAGGGCGTTTGCCTTGCACGCAGCTGGCCCATACCAGCCTGGGTTCAATCCCTGAATGCAGAGCCAGGAATAACCCCTGAGCATTGCCAGGTGTGACCCAAAAAAGGGGAGAAAAAAAAGAAATACTAACTCCAGGAACCAGACAATGGTCCAGAATATTCAGCACTTGCTTTGCATGTGGGAGACCCAGGTTTAATCCCCAGCATTGTCAGATGATTCGCCCAGCTCTGCCCTAAACTCCCCCAACACTGTATACAAAGGCAGTATATAAACCACTGCTGTGACCCCAAAAGCAAACCCAAGTCCTAGAAAGAACCAACTTCCTAAGTACTGTCAAGATGGAACTGAGGCAATAGTACAGTGGGCAAGTACTTGCCTTGCATCTGGCCAGCCCAGGTTTGATTCTCACATCCTGCATGGTTCCCTGAAACAGTCAGGAGAGATCCCTGAGCACTGCCGGGGTTGCCCCCCAAATGAAGAAAATTTAAAAAAAAAAAAAGATGAAGAGTGGGGCCGGGAGCGATAGCCCAGCGGGTAGGGCGTTTGCCTTGCACGCGCGCCTGTTCGCCGCCCCGGGTTCAATCCCGGCATTCCATATGGTCCCCGAGTACCGCCAGGAGTAATTCCTGAGTGCAGAGCCAGGAGTAACCCCTGAGCGCCGCGGGTGTGACCCAAAAAAAAAAAAAAAAATGAAGAGGAGGAGGAAGGGGGGGAGGAGTGGGGAGAGGAAGGGGAGCGGGGGAGGGGGAAGGAGGGGAGGGTTATGGTAAGGGTAGGGGAAGGAGGAGGGAGGAAGAGGAGGAAGAGAAGAGGAGAAGAGGAAGAAGAGGAAAAGGAGGAGGAGGAGCAGGAGGGAGGAGAGGGAGGAGGATGAGGAGGAGGAGGAGAAGGAAGAGGAGGAGGATGAGAAGGAAGAGGAAGAAGAGGAGGAGAGGCCTCATGTTCGATCCCCAAGGCCACTCCAATGTTTGAGCATGATTCCCAAGCGCGAGCACACGTGTGCAGGGACTGAGACTAAACCTGTCGGGATCCCGGTGAGCGCCGAGAGCCTTCGTGAGGCACCAGAGCGTATCTACACCGCAGACACAGGGCAAATGGGGGTGTGGGGGATCAAGTGACTGACAACATTTCCCTCTCCCCAAAAAGACCTAGAAAGAGTGAAGTCAGGGAGTTAGAGGCAGCGGCGGGAACTGGAGGCAGGACCTCTGCGTGACCCGGTCTAGGAGCCCCCGCGAAGATGAATGGGTCGTAAATCACAAAGGGATGACAAGCACAGAGGCCGGGAGAAGGCTGATCAGGCTGCCTGAGCAGGAACAGAACAGGACGGGTCACGGAGACAGTGATTCGGTGTGGAACTTAAAATAACTTGCATTAATGATGGATTGTACCAATTACTGTATATGCCAGCAACCATATTAGGCGACCATCGTGTGCCTTCGGTAAAAAATGTTTCCCTGGAAGCATGGAGCCCCAAAAGCTCTTTGTGAGCTGTCTCCAAGCCGTACTATCTCTCCAGCCCTTTTTGCTTTGGGGGAGGGGGTTACACCCTGCGATGCTCAGAAGTTCCTACTCCTGGCTCTGCACTCAGAAATTACTTCTGGCGTTGCCTAGGGGGAACCATATGGGATGCTGGGGATTGAACCCTGGTTGGTTGCGTGC
>JAJIBD010011829.1:0-37500 GCA_021461705.1 Cryptotis parvus
GAATAAGCTTAAAGTCACCAGTTCAGGTGCTGCAAAGACAGTGCAGTGTAAGGAGCCTTGTACGACCGACCTGGGTTTGATCCCTCTAGCACTGCCAGGAGTGATCCCTGAGTGCAGGGCCAAGAGTAAGCCTTGATCACCACTGGTGTGACCCCAAAACATAACAAAATAAAAACTACAACAATAAAAAAAATATCACCATCTGGCCAGAGAGATCATACAGTGGGTAGGATGCTAGCCTTGCATACTACAAACCTGAGTTCAATCCCCTAAGCACTGCCAGGAATGATTCTTGATTGCAGAGTCAGGAGTAACCCCTGAGCAACGCCAGTGTGGCCTAGAAAACAAATAAATAAACAAAAAAATATATATATATTCAGTAGCTCAGGCCTAGCGTGTAGCCTGGTGGTAGAGCAGCGCTTGCTTGTGTGTGTGAGGCCCTGCCTTCAGTTCCCAGTTACCTCCTCCCTGCTCCCACACATAGAAAATCAACAAATAACCAAATAACTCATGTTTTGCTATAGTTTCTGATCCTCTTTCTTCATCTCCCTCCATCATTTGAGGGTTTCTAGTTGACATCAGGAGAGAATGTTTCGGGGCCCCCCTGGGAAGGCAGGGTGTTGTTTGAGCGACACCTGCTGGTGCTCAGGGCTTTCTTGGCTCTCTGCTCAGGACAGCTCCTGGCGGAGCTCGGGGTGCCGGGATCAAACCTGGATTTTGTGTGCGAGGCAGGCACCCAACCAACTGTACTCTCCGGCACAAGAGAATGTTGTTTTTAAGTTCTTCGAACTTTTTGGGGGGGGTGCACACCCGACAAGGGGTTACTCCTGGAGTAATACTCCAGGAATTATTCTGGGTAGTGCACAGAGAACCATGGGATACTGGGGATTGAACGTGGGTTGGTCGCATGCACGCGGAAGTGCCTCACCCACTGTGCTACGTCTTCAGCTCCGCAAGATGTGTGCTTAGAGTCATACCAAAGATAAAGACAGGAGCCACCAATCCTGTGTGTGGCTCAAGGTCGGTTTCTTTTCTTTTTTTTTAATTAATACTTTATTATACCACCGTGAAATATACAATTACAACGTTGTTCATGTTTGGAGGTTTCGGTCACGTAGTGTTCCAGCACCCGCCCTCCACCAGTGCCCATTTCCCACCACCAATGTCCCCAATTCCCTCCCCTCCCCATAGCCTGCCTAAATGGCAGGTTCTTTATCTCTTTCTCTCTCCCTCTCTCTCCCTTTCTTCTCCTACACATTGTGGGTTGCACTCACATACACTTGGAAGCCATAATGTGCATTTTTTTTGCCTGTTCAAGGTCGATTTCTAAGAGATGACAAAAGTGTTATTAAATGTGATAAAAAGTTATCTGTAAAATAAGTTCATACGACATGGAAATAAATAGTATTGGTTGCTTTTTCATCATGCTACTGGACATGTGTCTTTTGATAGCCTTTTCCTATACGGTTGATGCTTAATAGAAACAGACATGTTATGCATTTGTTGCACCTTCTCTGGTTTGGTTTGTTCCCCCTCCCCCACACACACTTCCTTCCCCTTTTGCTGCTGCTGTTCTTGTTGTGACGGGCTTGCACCTCTATTTACTGTAATACTCTCCGAGGGCCACACGCTGAGTTGAGGCATTTGCACACTTACCTGTTGTCCTCACTAGGAGCTGCTCATTCTAGTTGTGGTGCTCGCTGGGGATCACTGTGGTGCTCACACATAATCCCCAGGGTCACAGTGCTCTCCTAGGGCCTGTACAGCCCTAGCGTTAGCATGTGTTGTACACAGTCAGTGCTTATACTCACTGTGGGCGATTTCTACTCTGCACAGCACAGCCACCAGTACTTATTTGGCATATGTGGGAGGCACTGGGCATCAACTTGCGGCCTCATGCTTGCAAAGGAGTTGTTTTAATTTAATTTGATTTTTATATAGCTTTTATTTTTTTACATTTTATTATACCATTGTGAAATATACAATTACAAAGATGTTCATGTTTGGTTTTCAGTTTTTTTTTTTTTGCTTTTTGGGTCACTGTATCACTGTACCACTGTCTTCCCATTCATCATCGATTTGCTCGAGCGGGCACCAGTAATATCTCCATATGTACTGTCTCATGCTAGTAGAATCCAAGGGCATCTGTTTGCTCCAGGAACATAAAGAGCCTCAAACCATTCCATCAGCTCATGGGAATGAGTCTATAATTGTTACTGGTATTTGGCATATAAAATATGACACGGGTAGCTTGCCCAGGCTCTGCCGTCGCGAGTGGCATACTCTTGTAGTCACCGCTGATCTCCAGCATTTATTGATGAACTGGGCTGTGATCAGCTCTTCTGCAGGGTGGAGTTCTGACAAGAGGGAAGTCCGGATGTGGAAAATGGCGGCCCTCATGGAGTAGGAGGTCATCTGGCTTCTTGCGAGGCTCTGCAGGGGTGGTGGGCCAAGGCTAGAGCCCACAGCCGGCAATGCTCAGGGTTTCTCCTGGCTCTGCACTCAGGAATTAGTCCTGGCAGTGCTTTCGGGGGACCATATGGGATGCTGGGGATCGAACCCAGACCGGCATGGGCCAGCCGTGTGCAAAGCAAATGCCCCACCCGCTAGGCTATCACTCCAGCCCTTGGGTTTCAGTCTTACAATGTTCCAGCACCCATCCCTCCACCAGTGCCCATTTCCCACCACCAGTGTCCCCAGTTCCCTTCCCCTTCCCCTAGCCTGCCTCTATGTCAGGTACTTTATTTCCTTTCTCTCTTTCTCTTTTCTTTCTCTTATACACTGTAGATTACAATACATACATTTAGAGGTTATCATGTGTATCTTTTGCCTATATTCAAAGCTCAGTTCTAGGTTGGTATTATCACTTTCGACAGTTATTGGCACACTGTTCCCTTCTCCGGCTTACCTAACCACCTTTGACAAGACCTCCTGATCCATGTTTTGCCTGACCTTGGATATATATATATATATATATATATATACATATATATATATATATATATATATATATATATATATATATATATATATACATATATTTCAATATAGTTTTTAAAAGTGGAATCAGTGAGAGACATAGTTACAGAGCTGTTCATGATTGGGTTTCAGTCATACAGTGTTCCAGCACCCGTCCCTCCACCAGTGCACATTTCCCACCACCAATGTCCCCAGTTTCCATCCTGCCTATCCCCACCCCTCCCTACCTGCCTCTACAGCAGGTACTTTTATTCTCTCTCTATCTCTCTCTCTTTCTCCCTTTCTCTCTCTCTCCTCTTCATCTCTCTCAGCAATATGATTTGCAATACAGATACCAAAAGCTTATCATGCAATACGGTTCCAAAAAGCTTACCTTTACCTACATTTAACACTCAGTTCTTATCCAGAGTGATCATTTCCAACTATTACTGTCATGCTGGTCCTTTCTCTAAACTAACTGCTCTTTGCCCTCCCCCAACACTTGTGGCTAGCTTCCAACCATTGACCAATAAGCAGTTATTTTTAGCCACCAAATCATCAACCATCCCTGGACTTTAGTTGGTTTGGATTGCTCTAGTTGGGGAACTTTTTTTTTCCAGTGCGTGGGTCAAATGCAAGGCAAGTAAGTGCTCTGTCACTGAGCTATATCCCTGACTTCTCCTCATTGCTTTTCTTGTATTTTGAGTGGGGGCCATGCCTGGCATTGCTTATGGGGTACTCCTTGCTCGGTGCTCTGGAATGGCTCCCTGCAGTGCTGGAGCCATGTGGTACTTTTGGGTAGAACCTGGGTCTTCTTCCTGCAAAGTATACATTGCAAGTCGTATCCCCAGCATCCCTTTTTAAACCAGATATCAGCCCATTTTCCATATCAGTACATGCAGAAGTACTTTTTTTTTTTTTTTTTTGCTTTTGGATCACACCTGATGATGCTCAGGGGTTACTTCTGGCTCCGCACTCAGGAATTACTCCCAGTGATGCTCAGGGACCAGAGCCAGCCATGTGAAAGGCAACTGCCCTACCCACTGTACTATCACTGTGGCTCCGATATACATAATCTTTAAGGGAACATATACTTTCAATGTTTATAAACACATGTAAATGCATCAGTAACTAGAATGTTAATAAATGCTAAGAGGACCACTGATAGATGCAAGGTAACCTTTCTCCAGGAGAGGTGGATGGAGAAAGAGTAGGTAGCTGGCAATAAGGAACAGTCATATAGGAAACTGGTTTTAGGAGGCAGAATTGGCAGTGAGGGGGGCCAGAACAATAGTACAACAGGTAGGGCCTTTGCCTTTGCGCTGCTGACCCAGGTTCAATCTCTGGCATCCCATATGGACCCCTGAGCTTTTCCAGGAGTAATCCCTGGGTGTAGAGCCAGGAGTAATCCCTGAGTATTTCTGGGTGTGACCCAAAAAAAAAAAAGAATCAGTGAGCTCATGTAAGATAATGACAAAGAAATCATCACTATTGTATTAAAAAGTTTAGTTTTTTTTATTACCTTAAGAGTGAAAATCAGATTTCAGCAAATTGAAGAAGGACTAGGTGAGAAAAAGGAGACAGCAAGTATAGACTGACAACTTGGGGTGGAGGGTGCTGACATTATGAATCGGATTGCCTTTGAGGCTTTTCGGAGGCCTGGGCGCTCATTGCAGAACTCACTCTACTCTCCGCCGCTTCAGACGGCTTTGTCAAAGATGTTTCGCTGTCGCGCAGCATCGGCTCATGGTTTAATAAAGGGAAACTCTTTTAGTCCTTGTAGAAATTCTTGATTCTTCATTTTTTACGATTGTAAGGGGGAGGGTAGATAAATTGGATGTTTTAGTAGATTTTATATCATCCATCATTTTCTAAACCCAATGATAAATTGAGCTGTTTCCTGCTTCCTTCATGCCCAGGCCCGGTATGAGAGCCAGAGGCTCCAGCTAGAGTCAGAGCTGGCTGTGCAGCTGGAGCAGCAGGTGACAGAGCGGCTGGCGCAGGCTCAGGAGAGCAGCTTGCGGCAGGCGGCCTCCCTGAGGGAGCACCACAGGTACTGGGGCTCACAGCAGAGGACGTGCCCTGCCTGTGGGCTCTTAGAGTCCTTTACTATTCCCTACCACGTCGGGCCCTGCAGCCAGAGCTGCCCCAGATACGCTTAGAGGCCCAGGGCATCTATAATTTCTATCCTGTGGGTAGCTGTTAGCCAGTATTTTATGGACACAGGCGCATCTTTCTCCAGCGCCTAGCAGGGCTGGGGTCTGTGAGTGAGCACACGCGGAGCTCTGACCTACATTGCCTCCCCTGTGGGACTGGAGGCTCCCTTCTGTTCTACTCTCATTTTTCAACAGCATTTGCCCAATTACTTTTTCTTGAAAACACTTTATTTAAACTTTAAAAAAATTTTCTTATTGGGGTGGCCCTCCTGGCAGTTCTGGGGCCACCAGGGCTGATATCCAGCTGTGCTTGGGATCACGGGATACTGATCAAATTCAGGGCCTCATGCTTGGAAGGCATAAGCTACCTTGAGTTAGCTCCCTGGTCCTGGAAACACTTTTTGTTGGGTGGGGCAGGGGGCCTTGGGACTGCTACGGTGATGCTGCCAACTCCGTCTAGATGACTCAGTGTAGGGCCTAAGAACACGTCACTGCCTGGTCCCTGGTGTGCCAGGGAGTACTCGGGCTCTGTGTTGCTGAGGAGCAAAGTGGAATCTTGTACTCCCAAAGCTTTTGCTCTGACCCTGGCTGTTGTCCCAGACCTGGAAGCAGTGTTTGATGGCCACACCTGCTGGTGCTCAAGGACTGTTCTTGGCTCTGTGCTGGGGGCTGGGTTACTCCTGGTGGTCTCCGGGAAGCAGAGGTCTGACCAGCCTCCAACATGCACTCAGCTTTCTGGCTTCTGGCTGAGCCTCTTTCTAGCTCCTGGAAACACTTTTAAAGTAAACCAGTCCCCATTAGTCCTAATGTCACGTTTGCATGTCTGGATCGCTGAAAGACCAGCCTCATCGGAACCCGCCTGTCCACTCCCGGGAACACAGCCTTGATTTTCATCACTTTTTCAGCTCAGACCTTCTCTCTTACCTGTGTCCTCTCAGGAAGCAGCTGCAGGACCTCAGTGGGCAGCACCAGCAGGAGCTCGCTGCCCAGCTGGCTCAGTTCAAAGTGGAAATGGCAGAGCGAGAGGAGCGGCAGCAGCAGGTGGCGCAGGACTACGAGCTCAGGTGCTGCAGGGGGCTGGTCCGGGGGCTTCTCGGTCCTCAAAGCCTTCCCTGTGCGTAAGTTCCAACCTGGGACTTCCATAGAACTGTCTTGAAGGTGATCCCAGCTTCTTTCGGAATTTCACAGCCTTATTCCATTCCGAGAGGCTGCTTTCAGCCGACCGTACCTCACCTCTGGCATCTTTTCTTCAGACTGGCCCGGAGCACGCACGGAGTGCGGGAGCTCCAGAGCGGGCAGCAGCAGCTGGAGGAGCAGCGGGTGGAGCTGGTGGAGCGACTCCAGGCCATGCTGCAGACTCACTGGGAGGAAGCCAGCCAGCTGCTGAGCACGGCCAGTCTCCCTCCCAGCGCCCCGGTATGTTGCCCTTTGCGCTGCCTGGGCGCAGGATAGGGTTTAGACAGAGTCTGCTCAGGAAACCTAGCTTCCTCCCAAGGAAGCTCCCTCAATTCAGTTCTTGGAGCCCCACATTAGGGAAGCAAAAAGAAATTTGTGACCATTGTCAAAGAATAACTGTCTCATCACCGAAATACATCTCTGTTGCATGCCCATGGCTCACCCAGGCGGCTCCCATTGCCTGGGGCCTTGCTCTTGTCTTTAGCCACGAGGATGAGTATTAGTTTTGCTGAATGACAGACACTGAATTAATTACAAGTTCTGCCCTGCAGTTGGGTCGAGTCCTAACCCTTTTTGTGGGCCCTTCCTGTTTCATTTTGGTGGAGTGCAGGGAACCCCTCCCAAGCATTGATTAGGGGATCTGGGGCCCCTGTCAGGTTGACCAGCCAGCAGTTCAGTGTGAGGGCCCCGGGAGGTGGTGCTGCTCGGGCCTTGCAGGCAGGGGTCATCTAGACCAGCCCCGCAACACTTGGGGGTCTCCAGGGCTCCATCTGTAATGCCCAGGGATTGTATAAAAATTAAACATCATTAATGCATGTATTTATGCAAGTGTAGCTAAAATTTCTGGGAAAAAGTTATAAAATTTAAAAATGCATTTTGAAATTTGATAGGGGGCTGGAGTACAGCAGGTAGAGTATTTGCCTTGAACACAGCTGACCCAGGTTCAGTCCTTGACATCTCATACGGTTCCCCAAGCCCTGGCAGGAATGATTCCTGAAGGCGGAGCCAGGAGTGAGCCCTGAACACTGCCTGTCTCCAAAAACAGAAACAAAGGAACAAATTTTTCTTATAGAGGGCCAGGAAGATAGTACAGGAGTAGGGTACTTGCCCTGCACAGGGCCAACACAAGTTTGATCCCTGCCATCCCATATGACCTTCAGAGACCAAAAAAAAAAAGAAAGAAAATAAAAGAATAGATAAAGGAATGTGGTTCAACTGGTAGAGCCTTTTGTTTGTTCCTTTGGTACTGCATGGACCCTGGGTATATTATCATAACAGTGAAAAACCAAATATTTTTATTATCTTTTATTTGTATGTTATTAAGTAGATACTGATTATTAAATACATGCTTTATGTTAAGCAGAATCCCTCTAAAGCAAGATAAATGTACATATATGTTCTCATTAGATAGGCACTTATCAGAATTTGGTTTTATTTGTTTGGGCCACACCCAGTCCTCAGAGCTTATTCCTGTATCTGTGCTCAGGGCTCACTCCTGGCAGGTCTTGGGGTACCTTATGTGGTGCCAGGAATTGAACCCCTGTTTTGCTACATGCAAGGCAAGCACCTTACCCACTGTACTATCTCTCCGTTGGATTACCAAGTTGTGTGTGTGTGTGTGTGTGTGTGTGTGTGTGTGCCATACCGGGTGGTGCTCAGGGGCTGCTGACTCTGCACTCAGGAATTACTCCTGTCAGTGCTCAGGGGACCATATGGGATGCCGGGGATCGAAGCCAGTTTGGCCGCATGCAAGGCAAACACCTTACTCGCTATACTATCCTCCAGTCTCCCAAATTTTCTTTCTAAAGAAATTCTCCTAATTTGTTATTAAGTGTGTGTTCTTGTTTCTTTAAATGCACTGAGACTTGATTCTTTCCACTTCTGTCTTATGCCTAGGTACCTGCTGCTAACAACCCTTCCAGCCCTGGGCCTCAGGAGCCAGAGAAGGGGAGAGGAGGGCCTGGAACGTGCCACAGCCAGCGGTGGCCCTGAGGCCTCGTGGTGCAGCAGAGCCGGGAAGCGAGGGATGAACAGCCTGGAGTGCAGCCAGTTCTCTGCAGCTCCTCCCCAGAGCTCAGCCTGCTGCTGGGACCCTCTTTCCAGGGCCAGCAAGCCTTCCAGCCCCTGGAGCCCAAGCCTGATCTCACTCCAGCCTCAGGTCAGTGGAGACGACTCTTGGTGGTTCCAGTGTTCCAGTTGACTTTTTTTCTTTTGCCGGTGACTTGAGCATTTTGTTTCCCAGGACGTCAGTGACCATAAGTTGAGAGGAACAGGAATCTCTAGTCAAGGTGGGTCAGATAAAGGGCACGCTAAGGCTAGTGAACTAGCAGGGAGCCGGCGGAGTGCCTTACTGTGGGAGGCCTGGATTTGATCCGAGAGCTGCATGATGCCCAGGCTCCTCGGAGTGACCCCCCAGCAAGAAGTCAGGAGTAGCTCCTGAACACCATTGGGTGAGGCCCCAAACAGGAAATGAAGGGAGTGGGATCTAATGGGTATCTGATGTCGTGGACCTTCCTAGGCCTGGGGTTGAGACAGTAGCTCCCGAGAGCCTACACAGCTCCTCTCTTCACGGTGGGGGCTCGGTGGGCTTTGAATTCTGCCTGTCCTGAATATCGCTCTTTTCTCTCTATATGTAAGGTTTTCTAGAATTTTGACTCTCTTTTTTGGCTTTTATGACTCTTTTCTTTCTTTCTTTTTTTATGTCACACCTGGTGATGCTCAGGGGGTTACTCCTGGCTCTGCACTCAGAAATTACTCTGGTGGTACTCGGGGGACCATACGGATGCTGAGGATCAAAACTGGGTTGGCTGTGTGCAAGGCAAATGCCCTCCCTGCTATGCTATTGCTCCAGCCCCTGCTTTTAGAACTTTGACTTGCTTGAGTTTGAGCAGCCAAGCCAACATCAAGTTATGACAGTGACTACAGCTAAGATTCTAGAAAACCTTATGGAAGCACGGGTATATATGCTTTCTAGGTCCACATATAGAAAAGCAATAGGATGGGTTGGTAAACATCCCCTGAATTGACTGACCTTGGGGAGACATCCACCCCCAAGTTTGTGACTATGACATGGGTGGATGCTGGGAGTGATGCAAACATACAACCCAGGTTGAACTGAGAGTGAGTGATGCTTATGGCTTGGTGTGACTTGATGTGACTTGTTGCTAGAGCACATGCCTTGCATTTGTGAGTCCCTGAAATTGATCCCGGGCACTATTAAAATTAAAGAATAGGATGCTAAATTAATTTTTTTTGGTTTTTTTGGGGGGGTCACACCTGGTGATGTTTAGGGATTACTTCTGGCTCTGCACTCAGGACTTCCTCCTGGCGGTGCGCAGGGGACCATATGGGATGCCGGGATTGAACCCAGGTTGGCCATTTGCAAGGCAAATGCCCTAGCTGCTGTGCTATCACTCCAACCCAATGTTTATTTTTAATTCGGTAATAATAATAAAAAGAATGAGGGTAAGGGACCAGACCATGTTTGTTAATCCTACATCATTCAGAATATTGATTTTGTTCTTTAAGGGGTCTAGAATAGTATTTATATGTTTATTAGCGTTCTCCTCTGTATATGCTCTGCACAACTCTCTCCTCTTCAGCTCCTTTGTTTCTTTTTGGGGATGAGTAGGGAGGCGGTGCACCCGCGGGGTTCAGGGCTGACTCCGGCTCTGCATAGGGCCGCTTCTGGTGGGCGCTGGGGCGGGAGCAGATGGGGTACCAGGGATACAGTATTTATTCCCCGCTTACTCTCTCTCACCCCTGTTTTCTCTCCTTTCATTGTTTTAGTTTTGGGGCCACACTTGGCAGTGCTGGGCCTACTCCTAGCTGGGTGTTCAGGGGTCCCTCCTGGTGATGCCCATGGGACCATATGGTGTTGGGGATCAAACCCACATCTTTTGCATCCAGACCCGTGCTGCAGTTTGTTTCGCCATGTCTCGGCCCTTATGTACAGCTGCTTTAGTCATGGAGGCACAACCTGGGAACAGTTCAAGTGATGTCTAGTTATTCTAGGGTCGGTTATCTTCTCCTAGCTGTGATGTTCTCCTTACATAGTTCATAGACCTGTTCTGTTCTTCACATTTGGTGAATTCATTTGTGAAAAGTCCCCTTTCCCCTACGCATGGTTTTCACTGTATATCTGGGGCCTTAGACAGACAGACAGACAGACAGACAGACACACACACACACACACACACGCACACGTGCAGGCGCACACACACTGTTTCACCTTCCGTCTGGGGCCTTCTCCACTGCAGTTGGCGCCTTCCACTCTGATCATAGAGCAGAGCGGCCATTCCCCCGAGGAAGAGCCCGGATCTGATGGAGATGGCTTCCTGAAGCGGGCTGCCGCCGCCTCAGCCTCGAGGGCCTCAAGCAATTTTTTGCATCAGGTAAGAGAGGGTCCATTTGTCCTTTTTCTTCTTCTTTCTACTCTAGGACTCTGGACTCTTCCCACTTATTATCAGTTTCTTACATTCCAGAGTTAAGTCCTGTTTCATATATTAAATTAAAAAAATATAATATATTTTTTTAAATTTTTTGGGTCACACCCGGCTATGCTAGGGGTTACTCCTGGCTCTGCACTCAGGAATTACTCCTGGCAGTGCTCAGGGGACCCTATGGGATGCCGGAGATCGAACCCAGATCGGTCGCATGCAAGACAAATGCCCTACCTGCTGTGCTATTGCTCTGGCCCCTCACAAATTATTTTGTAACTGAATCAGCTAGCCTTAGCTCTTTTTTTTTTTTTACAATTTTTTTTTATTGAATCATAGTGAGATATGCAGTTACAAGGGTTTTTTTTTTTTTCATGATTTGGCTGCAGTTTTATAATATAATGTTTCAACACCTCTCCCTTCACCAGTGTACATTTCTCACCACCAATGTCACAAATTTCCCTCTGCCCCACCCCCTGGCCTCTGTAACAGGCACTTTCCTCCTCCTCCTCCTCCTCCTCTTCCTCCTCCTCCTCCTCTTCTTCCCTCCTCTCCTCCCCTCCTCCTCCTCCCCTTCTCCTTGTTCCTTCTTCTTCTCCTTCTTGCTCTCCCGCTCTCCCGCCTTAGTCTCAACTCACTACCACCCCCTGCTTCCCTCAGATACTTTAGCCACTTTGTTGGTCCTCAGGGCCCCTTCCTGTCTTGTTCCTGCAGCTGCTGGAGACTGTGCCACAGAACAGTGAGACCCCCTTCTGTTGACCTGTTGCCCCCTAAGTCTGGTGAGTGCCAACTCTCAAGGAGGTTAGGATTGAGCCTGGTAGAGATAGAAGGTGGTTAGCAGAGGATTTTCCATTACCAGCAGAGGAGACGGAACGCAATGAAGGCTGTGCTGTGTCCTCGGCGCTCTGTCCCGTTTGCTGAGTGTTGGGTTGCTCCTTTTTTCGGGCCTGATGCTGTGGATTGAACCCAGAACCTCACACATGCAAGACAACTCCTCTGCTGCCAAGCTCTATCCCAGGCCCTTGGATCTCTTTCCTTTTGCTAGGTCCTCTGACCGCCCCATCTTGGGAGGAAGCCCTCCAGTGCCACGTCTTCCACCCCCTGTTCATAAAACCAAAGTACCCTTAGCCATGGCATCTAGTCTCTTTTCCGAGTCCATGAGCTTCCCTCAGCCCGTTCTCAAGGCAGTGGTCCCAGCGGTGGCTCCCCAGAGAAAGGTAAGCTGGTCATGGCCTAAGGACAGCTGTAGGGGAAGGCGTAGCGCAGTGCCTTGAACTGGAGACCTGCCGGGTGAGGGGTGCCCTCGGGCGCAGGGGTGATGACCGTCCTGATCCGTCTCTCTCAGGTGATGACCTTATATTCCCAAGGCAGCTGATGGAGGTATCTCAGCTGCTCCGGCTGTACCAGGCTCGGGGCTGGGGGCGCTGCCTGCTGAGGACCTGCTGCTCCACCTAAAGAGGCTGGAACACAGTGGGTGAGAACCTGGAAGTGAGGGGCATCGTGGCGCCACTTTCTGTGGAAGAAAGGGTGACTGTAGATGCAGGGGGACGCGGTCTCTGCTTTCCGCCTTTCATCTCTGCTGTCCCACCTCTTTTACCCTTAAGAACAAAAAGCTCATATCCTCCTGCCTTAGGCTCTCTCTCCCTCCCTCCCTCCCTCCCCTCCCTCCTCCCTCCCTCCCCTCTCCTCCCTTCCCCTCCCCTCCTCTCCCCTTCCTTTCCTTTGCAGGGACCCAAGAATGTGGTCCCCGCTCAGGCCCTGCAATACTAGGGTTACCCCAGCCACACCAGCAGTACTGGGGAACTCCAGGGCTGCTTCAAGAATTGGCCTGGGCTGGGTGCCCTAACCACTGTCCTGTCTTAGCTGTCTCTCTGTAGGGGCCTTTCCAAGCAGAGCTGTGGGCAGGGGGTCCTGGTGGCCGCTCCTGGCCATGCTGAGCTGCTGGGTGGACCTGCTTGTTTACTGTGCTTGGTGCCAGCGGGCTAGACAGGACAGGGCTGGGCGCATGTGCCGTGTTCCCTGTCTCCCTCAGAGCCTCCCTGCACATTTTAGGCCTGTGCTCCACGAATGGAGCTCCCCGCCCAGGATTCCCCTCTCTTCATCCTGCAGCTCCAAATTCAGAATTCCAGGCTTTGGCCACCTGGAATACCTGGTTCTACTAGGGTTTTCTCTTTGGGCTCAGGTCTGTCTGGTTTGTTCTTATCCTGAAGGATTAGATTAGTCCAGAGTGGGGAGGGGGTGGGAGGGACAAGCGTTCCCATCCCAGCTTCTGATTTATGTGACAGGAACGAGAGTCAAGGGGAAAGTGTCCCCAGAAGGAACACAGACGCTCGCTCGGGTGAGATCCCCGGAGAGAGGTGAGGACTGCAGGGGAAGGTGGCGGCTCTTACTGCGTCTCCTCCTCCGCACACGCACACCCGCACACCCCGTCTCCTCCTCCGCACACCGCGTACCGCACACCCCGGCTCCTCCTCCGCACACCGCACACCCCGTCTCCTCCTCCGCACACCGCACACCGCACACCCGGCTGGCTTCTACCTTGGCGCCTCCCACTCAGCCCTGCTCCCATTCCGTTTTCCTTTGCCTTTTGCTGCATGACTATCGCTGCGTGGCCCCTTTCCTCACTAGGGCAGGGCCTGGAGGATTCACGTATTAACTTTGTGTTTTCTTTCCCCTCATCTCTCAGATTCCCTCCCAAGTTCTCCTCCCTCGCCTTGCTACAGCTCCTAAGATGGAAAAGCCTTCAGCCCGGAAGAAAAGTGCACACCCGCCCTCTAGCAGCATGAGGAGTCGGGGAGGAATCTGGAGATAAACCTGTTACCCGTCTCCTCTCCATTTTATTATTACCACTATCTTCGTCGTTATTATTTTAATAAATGCTCAGTAATATGTACTAGCGGTTCTGACTTAGGGATTTGCAAGGTGGAGGTTTGGCTGGAAACTTCTTTGTAAAGAAACCTCACTTTATTCCATTTCAGTGCATTTTTTAATATGTCAAACATTCCTTATATTCTGTGGAAAATGACATAAACTTGTCAAAAGAAAATGCTTTAGAGCTAACTTGAGTGTGTTTAGAGAGGTAGGGTTCAGTGTTTGAAGAATAAAGCTCTGCCTGGTAGAATTACTGATGATACTTATTTTTATCTTTGTACCTTTTTCTGTATTTCCTACATTTTCTGGAGGAGGATGTATTACTAATTAGCAAAAAACCCTTTTATTTCTTTTTCATTTCTATTTTTTAAGAAATTAAACTTTTAATAAAAGAGTTATTATACAAAAGCTTAAGTAAAATTTGTTGGGGAGACAGTTTCCTTTTTTAAAAGAAGATAAATCTTGGGGCTAGAGAGTCAATAGCTTGAGTTCATACTTTGCATGTTCATTACCTGGTTCCACATGATTCCTTGAGAACTGCTGAAGTAACCCTGAGTTGGGAATCGCCCCCTAACACCTCTCTGGTATGACCTCAAAGTGTGACTCATAAATAAAAGCATATAACCTTGGACCTCACCAGTGGGGTTCTGTGAACATGTTGCTCTAGGCTGTAATGCATTATGGTTGCCTAAAAGTTTTTAAAACGTGGTAGACACTTGCATTGCCTGTGTAAGAATTCAATCCTGAGCACGTAGAAAAAAACACATGGGGCCTGAGTGAAAGTACAGCAGGTAGGGCACTCGGCTTGCATGCAGCTAACCAGGCTCAATCACTAGCATTCCATATGGTCCCCAGATCCTGCCAGGAGGGATCACTAAATACAAAGCCAGGAGTAATCCCTGAACATAACTGTTTTAGGGTGTGGCCCTACAACTGAAAAACCAAAGCAAAGCATATGTAGGCTGGAGTGATAGAACAAGAGCTTACACACTTGCCTTGCACACAAGCTTTCTCTGAGTCAATCCATGGCACTGTGTATGGTCCCCCAAGCACTACCAGGAGTGATCCCTGAGTACAGAGCCATAAGTAAACTCTGATCATAGCTGGGTGTGGCCACAAAACAAACACATACAGGGGTTAGTACAGTGTGGAGGGCACATGCAAGCATATGGCCGATGTGGGTGCACTCCTGGTACCACTTCCTGACCGTTTAGCTGAAGCTCTGGTGGTCCCAGCACCGTGTCCCTGAGCAGCACTGCATCCCGGGGATTCCGCAATGACCCACTGGCCCTGCTGGCTGAGTATCTCCAGGAACAGCCTCTGGAGCCTGAATATTTCTTGTGAGGCCCCTTCCCAGCCCACCCTCCCCCTGCCAAACAACCAAAAAGTACAATTACAAAATTCCAATTCAATATCATTGACATGAAGAGAAACACTATTAGATAAGAAAATTACATCAATGTGAAACTAAAATACCCCCACTCTCATAGTACAATTCAAATTCATAGTACAATTTATTTATTTATTTATTTATTTTTTTGCTTTTTTTTTTTTTTTGGGTCACACCCAGCGATGCTCAGGGGTTTCTCCTGGCTCTGCACTCAGGAATAACTCCTGGCGGTGCTCGGGGCACCATATGGGATGCGGGATCGAACCCGGGCCGGCATGGGCCGGCTGCGTGCAAGGCAAACGCCCTACCCTCTGGGCTATCTCTCCGGCCCCTCATAGTACAATTTAGACCATAGCAAGAAGCCCAACACAGCTGTCGAGCCCTAGGCCACAGTGAGGGGTGGTGCTGATGTAAAGAGAGGGTTCTAAGGGCTGGAGGAATTGGGTGCTTGAAGAGTTGACTAAATTCTGAAAGATGGTGGTATCTCTACTCCAAAATAACAATGGTTCATATTAACAAATGTTTAAATATTTTCTTCCACCAAAAAAATGTAACTTTCTAGGTTCCCAGCACAGGGGGGCAAGAAAGAAAGTGCACACATCCCTCAGTGTGCAGGTTTTCTGTAGCTGGGACAGAAGAAGCAAAAGAAGCAAAGAAGAAACATCAAAGACTAACTCCTATAGGCCCAGCACCAATTTCTAGCCCATGGGACTTTTCTAGCCCATGTCTTTTTGCATCTATAGAATTTGATTTTCTCATTTTGCTTCAATGTGGGAAATTGTCCCACTGATAGAAACCTCGAGCTTGGCATGGTCTCCTGGATAAAAGGAGCTTAGCCTGGTTTCAGCAACGGGAGCTGCCAAAGTGTAACCAAGGAGGAAAAATCCTACCAGAGCTGAAGAGGAGGGTACTGTGACTTCAAAGCTACGCCTTAAAGGTACTTGCTGAGTGCTCATCACCCTGTGGCCACTATGCAAATATTTCAGTCTTTGTTCTTATAAGTGCAGTTAACTTGCAAACAGTGACCCGTGTTGGGAGCTAGCAGGAAGTGGCTGCAGCCCCCTCAGGGTGTACAGGTGATCCAGTTGCTTGGACAGGCTGCCGTGTCTCATTCTCTGCTGAACAGAGCTGAAGAATTAGTATGGCGAAGACCAGTCACACTTCAAGTGCAAAAATGGAATTAGATCAAATTGATCTGTGCCCCCTGTCATCATTGTAGGAGATGGTTTCATTCCATCTTTAAGAGCTGGCAAGATGAATGTCCAGTGTTAACTCATTATCTCTCAGATGCAGCCTGACGCCATCAGTCAGCTTGCCCTACATTTTTCTTGATGTGTATGTCTGAATGATATTTTCTAACTCTCCAGAACAAATTTAGAAAAGGGCACATTGCTGGCGTAAGCGTTTTGTCATAGACCCGGATGAGTTGTAGTTATTGTTTGTGGGCCATACCTGGCAGTGCATGCAAGGCAAGCATCTTACCCCTGTACTATCTCCTCACCCAACAAAAATGATATTTTTGGTTTTGGGTCATTCCTGGCAGTGCTCAGGGCTTAGTCTTAGCTCTGTGCTCAGGAATCACTCCTGGCTCAGGGCACCATATTCCTGGTTTGGGGGTCAAACCAGGATTAGCTGCATGCAAAGCCTTAACATCTCTCTGAACGGAGAATTTTTTTTTAATTTTTTTTTCTTTTTTTGGGTCACACCCGGCATTGCTCAGGGGTTACTCCTGGCTCTGCACTCAGGAATTACTCCTGGCAGTGCTCGGGGGGACCATATGGATGCTGGGGATTGAACCGGGCCAGCATGGGCTGGCCACGTGCAAGGCAAACGCCCTACCCGCTGGACTATCGCCTCCGGCCCCATATTTTTTAAATGGATATATTTACCCATATTAAAAAATGTTTGTTCACCAAAGACCACCAAGAGACTGAGGAGAATGAAAAAATCCAGTCAAACTATCTCCACACTTTTTCTCTCTGCAATCACTAGGAATATTCTCAGAGGCTGGGAGAGATTTGGGGAACTCCATGAGAGCTTACATGAAGAGGAATTGGGGTACAGTCTTTGAGCTCAGATTTCACATAGTGCAGACAGAATGCGGTAAGTAACTTTGTCTCCCAAGATCTCTTACAGCAGTTGTGGTTTGGGAGCAGGTGGTTCTGTGGATGAATATCACAAACATCATGTTGAGTGGGAAAAGCAGATTGCAGAAGAAAACACACACTCCACTATTATGTCAAGTTGGAAAACAGGCACAGTGTGGGCCAGTCCAGTGTGGGGTATTGGAACAAGAGCAAATTTGAGCCTTCCCAAAGGGTTGATCCAGCCCCATTTGGCATGTATGGGGTGGCGGTTACTGTGAGGAGGATATGGGTAAATATGGAAAGTAAAATTGTACATTTATTACAAGTAATGGGAATCAGGTTGTTAACTGCTGGAGAAAGTACTCTATGGAAAGGGAGAAAATTAACAATTTTTGTGGTATTAGATTAGAGGCCCGCCATCCCTAAAGAGCCTCACAAGAAGCCAGAGGACCCCCACACCATGAGAGCTGCCATTTTCAACATCCGGACTCCACAGCTCGTCAGAGCTCCACCCAAGAGAAAAGCCAATCTCTCCCCCATCAGCGGTTCATCAGTAAATGCACGAACTGAGAGCTTACTTCCAAGAGTATACCACCACACCCAGCAAGCTACCCATGTCATATTTGCTATGCCAAAAACCAGTAACAATTACAGACCTCATTCCCATGACCTGAATGAATGGTTTGAGGCTCTCCGTCTTCCTGGAGCAGCAGATGCCTTTGGGCTACACTAGCATGTGACAGGAAGTATGAAGATGTTACTAGTGCCCGCTTGAGCAAATTCATGAACAACGGAAGACAAGTGATACAAGTGATAGGTTAGTACTAAATTCCAGTACAGACTTGGGGTCTTTATTTTTTATTAATTAATTTTTTCCTTTTTTTTGGTCACACCTGGTGATGCTCAGGACTTACTCCTGGCAGTGCTTGTGAGACCATATGGGCGCCAGGGATTGAGCCCGGGTCAGCCGCATGCAGGACAAATGCCCTCTCTGCTAGACTATTGTTCCGGCCTGACTTGGGATCTTTAATATATAGATACATGGAAATATCTATTGCTATAAATGGCATTATGTCATTCACATGTTGCTTGATAACATCATTGTACTAGTTGCTGAACTGCTCTGTAAATTACAACAAGTTGAGTGAAATTACAGAAATTTGTTCTGTCCGTTTTGGAGGCTAATCGGGATGTTGGTGGAGGCTTCCTTTGCTCAGGGGCCTCGCTCCAGAGCGTCCGTTGTCTCAGAGTTTTCCTTATGTAGTTCCCATCTTTCTGTATTCTCATGAAGACTCTAGTCATTGAATTCACCATGCCCCGATCCCATCTGGCTTTACTTTAACTTGATTACATCTGCAAAGATCCTACTCCCAAACAAAGCCCTATTCAGAGCTGCTGGGAGGTTCAGATTTCAACATATCTTTTTGTGGTGACACAATCTAATCAATAATAACCCCATTAACAACAAACACACCCACCCTCCAGCTCTTCCTTTCAAATTACTCGCTTGAAGGCTGATTCCAGTCTGGCTCAGAGAAAGTACATATTGAAACTATATATTGAAAATACTGAAGTAAAAAGTAATTATGTGCTCTAAGAATCATGGGGCCAAAGAATATAGAAACCCACTTGATGGGCTCTATAAAGATTATAATTTTTTTATATTTTTCAAATTAAATCACCTTGAGATACACAATTACAAAGTTGTTCATGATTGGGTTTCAGTCATACAATGTTCCAACACCTGTCCCTTCACCAGTGCACATTTCCCACCACCAATGTCCCCAACCAGTTTCCCTCCTTCTACCCCCACCCTACTTCTATGGCAGGAATTTCTCTCTCTCTCTCTCTCTCTCTCTCTCTCTCTCTCTCTCTCTCACTTATTCACTCCTACTTTCCTTTTGGACATTATGGTCTGCAGTACAGGTATTAAAAGGTCATTTTTTTCTATCCCTTTCAAGGTCTATAATTAGAGCATCAAAATAATCATAGTAAAGGATAATTCTTGTTAAGTAAACTTAAAATTAATGAATCCACACAAACTAAGGATCCATAGTTCCAAAAAACTTCCTACAAAATGTGAACAGTGGAGCAAAGTAGCTTTACAGTGGCAAATGCTGCCTGACTGCCCTTGTCAGGCGATCAATGTGAGCAGCATCACTGTATCACTGTATCACTGTCTTCCCGTTCATCATCGATTTGCTCGAGCGGGCACCAGTAACATCTCCATATGTCCTGTCTCATGCTAGTAGAGCCCAAGGACATCTGCTTGCTCCAGGAGCATAAAGAGCCTCAAACCGTTCCATCAGGTTATGGAAATAAGGTCTATAATTGTTACTGGTATTTGGCATATGAAATACGACACGGGTAGCTTGCCAGGCTTGCTGTGCGGGTGGCATACTCTTGTAGTCACCTCTAAATCCAGCATTTATTGATGAATCACGCGGCCGCAAGCGGTCAAGTGAGCCGGGCTATGATAGGCTCGTTTGCTGTGTGGAGTTCTGATGAGAGGGAAGTCCAGATGTGGAAAATGGCGGCCCTCATGGAGTGGGGGGTCGTCTGGCTTGTTGCAAGGCTCTGCTGGGGTGGCGGGCCAGGGCTAGAACCCACCATCCCTCCCGGGTGCCTCGTGAGCGGCTGGGCACAGGGGAGAGCCATGTCTTGTGACATATTAGGCAAAAATCTGCAATCATCTGGGCTAGAGGAGATGCCCAAAGCCTTACGAGTACACTCGGGAGCCCCAGGTTCACTCTCCAGCACACAGTCACCAGACACCTCCATGAGTAACCCAGAGCAGAGAGAGCAGGAAGGCGCCTCCTCCCAGTGTACAGTCACTTGTGCCTAAAACAAACCAAAAAATTGTGATTTCTTTCCTGAGACAGGTATTCAATACGAGTTAAATCTAAAAAGTGTGACAAGGGCCGGGAAGATAGCGCAGCAGGTAGGGCTCTTGCCTTGCCCGTGGCCAGCATGAGTTCAATCCCTGGTATCTCATATGGTTCCCAGAGCACCGCCAAGAGTAATTCCTGAGTTCAGAGCCAGGGAACAACCCCTGAGCATCACTAGGTGTGGCTCAAAACGAAAGAACAAAACAAAATATGGTGTGACAACTGGGCAGCTGCAAAAATCCAGTATCTGTGAGGCCCTGCTGAAGACCCACAGTCGGCTTAACCACCAAGCGCCAGAAGATAAAACCAAGGGAAGGTCTTCAATATTTTCCAATCGTGAAGACACCACATGAATCTGAGCTGAAAAGGCGCAGCTGCAATCACCAGTGCTGAGATCAGGTGCATGGCAGAAAACTTAGCTTTAGAACTAGGAGCAACCTTAACTTTTCAGCACACAATCAATAGGAATTTGTCCCCAATTCTTTTTGTCGTTTTGGTTTTGTTGGGGGAGGCTATACTCATGGACACCCAGGGGTTATTCCTGATTCTCTTCTCAGGATTCACCCCTGGTGGTGCTAGAGGCCCATATGTAGTGCCAGGGATTTGAGTCAGGGTTGGCAGGATGCAAGGCAAGTTCCTTAACCTCTGTGCTGTCGCTCTGACCCAAGTGCCAAATTCTTTCATTTATTTTTTTAACTTTATTTAACCACCATTATTTATAAAGTACATAATTTTTTCACAATACAGTTATTAGAAAGATTCATCATTCAACACCAGTCCCACCACCAGTGTGCTCCCACCAACAAAGACCCTCATTTCCCACCCACCCCATCCCCATGCCTGCTCCCTTGACCAGCACTAATTATATTGACCATTACAGCTCACATATGGGAATGGTATTGATAAAGTCATGACTTTTCTTCTGGGTTGTTATGTGCAAATCTGGCCGATTTCTGTTCTTGCATTCACTTTCTGAGTTTCTAGAACATGATGAGTTTCTACTAGTCAACCCCAAACCATCCACCACTGCACCATGGACAACTTGTCACTTGTCACTTGTCTTCCCATTCATCATCAATTTGCTCAAGCGGGCCCCAGTAGCATCTCCATATGTCCTGTCTCATGCTACTAGAGCCCAAGGGCATCGCTTGCTCCAGGAACATAAAGAGCCTCAAATCATTCCATCAGGTCATGGGAATGAGGTCTATAATTGTTACTGGTATTTGGCATATCAAATACAACACGGGTAGCTTTCCAGGCTCTGCCGTGCAGGTGGCATACACCTGTAGTTACCTCTGATCTCCAGCATTTATTGATGAACCACGCAGGCACAAATGGCCACACAAGCCGGGATGTGATTAGCTCCTCTGCTGGGTGGAGTTCTGACGAGAGGGAGTCTGGATGTGGAAAATGGCAGCCTTCATGGAGTGGGGGTCTTCTGGCTTCTTGCGAGGCTCAGCTGGGGTGGCGGGCCATAGCTAGAACCTGCCATCCCTCCTGGGCACCTCATGAGCAGCTGGGCACAGGGAGAGCCGGTAGCAGCTCTGCCCCATGTCTGCTGCAGGGTCAACATGGACAACACTTATTTCAAATTTTTCTCAATCTCTTTTTGAGCCTATCTTAAGCATACACTGAATAATCTATTCTATATAGCTTGTTGGAGCTAAGTTCTCTAAATACAGTCGATGAATGTATTCTTCATTCATCGGGTCTCCCAAAGAGGAATCGAAAGAGCTATGCTTGGAATATCACGCCTCACTCAAGTGAGAGAAGGAATCGGAGTTCCAACCTCCATTGCTGTTCCAGAGTCAGGGACGTGGTCTCGTTTGCCAAGGCATCGAAAATGAGATGGGTTGGACATGCAATGCGATTTGGAGACGACCACTGGACTAGAGCCATTACCGACTGGCTCCCACAGGACGTCAAAAGATCACGTGGCCGCCCACCTACAAGATGGTCAGATTTCCTTGTTAAGACCCTGAAGGAACGGTTTGAGGCTCTTCGTATTCCTGAAGCAACCAGGTGCCATTGGGCTACACTGGCACGTGATAGGGTCAAATGGAAATGTTAACTGGTGCCCACTTGAGCAAATCGATAAATAACGGGATGTCAAGTGATCAAGTGATCAAGTGAATGTATTCTTAGATGAAAGTCAATAGAGATTATTAAATCTCAACTGGATCCATTGCGCCACTTGAGCCCACTGTATAAGAAATTATCAATATATTCCCACAGACCAGACTTCATGCCCACACCCTTGTGACTGTATGCTGCATACTTAACTCTATAAAATGTGGTGGGATACCTGGTACATCAGTATATCAGGCTTTGAGATATTGGGGAGAGCTTCCCCAGCCTGCCTCCATGGCAGGTTCTTTATCTCCTTTCTCTCTCTCTCTCTCTCTCTCTCTCTCTCTCTCTCTCTCTTTCTCTCTCTCTCTCTCACTCTCTCCTTCTCCTTCCCTTTCTTACACATTGTAGATTGTAATATATTCTAGAACATGATTGGTTCCATTAGTTTGATGTACATGGTACGGACCATGAAAATGGCGGCTATTATGGTGAGCGAGTCTCATCCGACTGCTTCTGAGGCCTTACAGAGGTGATGGGCCCACTCCCAAAACCCATCTTGCCTCCTGGGAGCCTGATGGTCTGCTGAGCTAGGGGAGAGCCGGATGGCAGCTCTCCCCCTTGTGACTGAGTCTCTGCATCATGGCCAAGAGCCCTGAGGCAGTTTGTGGGCAGGGCCACCAGGCCTCTGGGATGGGTCAGAGAGCGGAATGGGGACCCCAGCTCCATCTCCAGGAACACCCGGTGACTTCTGCCTCCAAGAGCCGCCTACCTGGGCTCGAACTCTGCTCTAAGCTGGTCTTGAGATGAGCATCTCTCTTGTGTGGGTTCTGATGAGTTGTGGGGGTTCGAACTGCAAAAATGGCGAAGTCTGCCCTCTCTTTAATGTCATGCTGGCCCTTGTCCAGCCTGGATGACAGAACATGTCCTGTCATTTCTGTAGTAGTGACTTTCCTGCAAGCTGTTTCTCCTTATTGTTTTCTCCTTTCTGTCTTCCCGGGTGCACCACTCACTAAAAGTAGTCATATGCTCAGCATGAATTTGTCTAAAGCATTTTGTTTCTTTAGCATATTTCTAGTTCTTTCTATATTTTATTTATTTATTTTACTATGGTTTTTATTGCATTTCTGGTACACCTTCTATGTTTCTATGTGTATACTCTTAGTTTTAATTACACTCTCTTTATATAGTTTGCTTTAATGTAAATGTAATGATAAATGCATTTTCTTACCTTGAGTTGGGCAGTAGATGTTAACCTCCTCTGGTTTTGGGTTGACTGGAGCAGGTTGACCAACAGAAGGATGGCCACTGACTACAAACTGAGCCATTGCTGAGACATCGTTAGCATTTGAGAGTTTTCATGAGGGTAAATATGGCACTTGAATATTTATAGATTTTATTAGGGTTCTCCAGAAAAACAGAACAGTGTGGAAGGGGTGGGGGGATGAAGCCATTTAGGAGCTGGAGCAATAGTTCGGTGGATGGGGTGTTTGCCTTTCATGCAGCCAACCTGGGTCGATCCCGGCATCCCATAAGGTCCCCAAGCACCACCAGGAGTAATTCCTGAGTGTAGAGCCAAGAATAACCCCTGAACACCACTGAGTGTTTTAAGGAATTAACTCACATGGTTGTGGGAGCCTTTCTTTCTTTCTTTCTTTCTTTCTTTCTTTCTTTCTTTCTTTCTTTCTTTCTTTCTTTTTCTTTCTTTCTTTCTTTCTTTCTTTCTTTCTTTCTTTCTTTCTTTCTTTCTTTCTTTCTTTCTTTCTTTCTTTCTTTCTTTCTTTCTTTCTCTTTCTTTCTTTCTTTCTTTCTTTCTTTCTTTCTTTCTTTTTCTTTCTTTCTTTCTTTCTTTCTTTCTCTCTCTCTCTCTCTCTCTCTCTCTCTTTCTTTCTTTCTTTCTTTCTTTCTTTCTCTCTCTCTCTCTCTCTCCCTCCCTCCCTTCCTTGCCTGCCTTCCTTCCTTCCTTCCTTCCTTCCTTCCTTCCTTCCTTCCTTCCTTCCTTCCTTCCTTCCTTCCTTCCTTCCTTCCTTCCTTCCTTCCTTCCTTCCTTCCTTCCTTCCTTCCTTCCTTCCTTCCTTCCTTCCTTCCTTCCTTCCTTCCTTCCTTCCTTCCTTCCTTAGCTTTTTTGGGTCACACCCAGAAAAATGCTCAGGGATTACTCCTGACTCTGCACTCAGGAATTAATCCTGGCGGTGATTGAGGAATTATATGGGATGCCAGGGATCGAACTGAGGCTGGCCACATGCAAGGCAAACACCCTACTCGCTGTTGGGCCCCTGTGGGAGCGATTCTTTTAAATTGAATTACTGTGAATTATAGTTACAAAGTTATTCATCATTGAGTCTCAGGCATACAATGTTCCAACTCCAATCCCTTCAGTGCTGTCCATTTCTCCCCACCAATATCCTGTTTCCCACCTGCTCCTGGCCTTCCTCTGTGGCAGACACTATTTTTTTCCCTTCCCCAGCCCCTTTAGGCACTGTGGTTTCTAATACTGTTACTTCAGGGTATCATGAGCATCACTTTACCTCCTTTCGGTACCTAGTCCTGGTCCAGAGCGACCACTTCCCTCTATGTGGTCCCTCCGTGACTTATCCACATTCCACCCCTGTGGCACTTTCTACGCTGGGCCAGTTCTGCTCTACTCTCCAACTGCCTTCGGGCATTAGTTATTCCCCTGCTATGTTTCTTTACATCCCGCATATGAATCTTCACGTGAGATCATTCTGTGACTGTCCCTCTCCCTCCGACTCGCGTCACTCAGCATGATACTTTTCCAGGTGCATCCATGTTTCAGCAAATTGCTTGAAGTCATCTTTCTTTATGGCTGTGCAGTATTCCATCGTGTATATGTGCCATGGCTTCTTTATCCAGTCATCTGTTCTTGGACATTTGGGTTATTTTCAACTATTGCATATAGTATTGCAGAGAACACAGGAGTGCAGATGTCTTTTCTGCATTGTGTTTTGGCCCTTGGAATAGTCCCAGGAGTGGAATTGCTGAGTTTTATGGAAACTCAAACTTCTTTATTTTTTTGCTTTTTGGGTCACACCCGACGATGCTCAGGGGTTATTCCTGGTGGTGCTCAGGGTATCATATGGGATTCTGGGAACTGAACCTGGCTAGGCTACATGCAAGGCAAATGCTCTCCCCGCTGTGCTATCATATCCCTCCAGCCCTGAAACTCAACCCCTCCATTTTTGTTGTAGGGCCACACCAGGCTGTAACACCCAGTGGTATCACTTGTATCACTTGTCTTCCTGTTGTTTATCAGTTTGCTCGAGTGGGTGCCAATAATGTCTCCATTTGTTGGGAGTGAGGTCCATTATTGTTACTGTTTTTGGCATATCGAATACACCATGGGTAGCTTGCCAGGCTCTGCCGTGGCTCTGGGTATGGCCCCAGTATGGTGGACTGAACTCAGGACGTCCTGTCATCCCACCTCGAACAGCTAATCCACCAAAAGCCTAATTGTTTTTTGAGTGCAAACACATCAGGTGTCCAAATTTCCTTATCTTATATGGACGTCATATTGGATTAAGGTCCAATTTAGCCTCATTTTAAATAAGATTCTCTTTAAAGACACCATCTCCAAAAACAGTCATATTTTTGAGATAGAGAGGTGATCTAAACCCCAGCAAGACTCAAGTCCACCCCGAACTGGGCCTGCAAAGTACGCATTTCTGAGAAGTTTGCATTTCTTCACTGGTTGCTGGGGCAAGAGTTCTGCCCGTGAAGTAAAGGGCACCCAGCGGTAATGAGGACTTAATTTCTGGTTCTGTGCTCAGGCATCCCTCCTGGAGGTACTCAAGGGACTTTGTGCAGTGAATTGAATTCACTGTGTGCAAGGCAAATGCTCATAATCACTGTGCTGTCTCTCCAATTCCTCCCCTCCCTGCTTTCCCTTTCAGGTTTTGGGCCTCATCAGATAGTGATGAGGGATTACTTCTGGCTCAGGGTTTGGGGCTTGCTCCCTTGGTGCCATGTTGGGAGGCTCTCGCTCTCTCCTCTCTCTTCCTGTAGGCAGTGAATGCAGAATGCTTGGAAAGATGAAAAATGCACCAATGAGTAAGGATTAAGAGTGAGAGTGAGGGGGTCGGCGTGATAGTCCAGCGGGTAGGGCATTTGCCTTGCATGCAGGTGACCCGGGTTTGATCCCCGGCATCCCATATGGTCCCCCATGCAGTGCCAGGAGTGATTCCTGAGCGCAGAGCCAGGAGTAACCCTGAGCACAGCCGGGTGTGACCCCCCAAAAAAAAAAAGTGAGAGTGAATGCTGAAAAGTGGATTAAGGTAAATAAATATTTTTGATGTTGTCTTTGTATGCAAGTGGAGGGATGCAAATTCCACCACAGTAGCTAAAATTCTTTTGAGCTGAAGACATTTGAGAAGGAGGTTGTCGGAACTCTCCCTTAGCTGATGAAAAGCGGAAACTTCTGAAAGTAAAACTACCATAAACTCACTCTGGTTTCCACTGTGTAAACAAACTTGATTACCCGCTCCCAGGTTCTGGTGAGTAACCCCAGAGCTGGGCGAGTACTTCCCGCTGTGCGGTCCCACAAGCTACCTTATCCCCCCCAACCCCCTATTATTCTAGTAGAAGCTCACTTGTCTTTCCTAAAGAAGCCTCAGTTCTATTCTCAGTTCTATTTGGTTAAGGACACAAACACCTGCCTTTAACTGAGCGTTCCTAAACGCATATGTAAATGAAATCTTTTCTCCTTTCGCTTGCTAAACCCTCTTTTGTCAGGGTTCACTGAGACTCCACCTCCAGCTTCTGCAGGTGACTTAGCCACCCCTCACCAGCGCCCCCTCCGCCCCCCCCCAGCCCCACCACCCACACTAGGGCAGTTCTCTGGAACCTTTCAGTGATTTTCACAGCCGCAGCTCTTTGCATTAAGCAGGAAAAGGTCCAGAGGCCTGAATTTAGGGTGAGCTGTACTTTGAGTCGTAGTTGGCTCAGCTCAACTCTCAATTCTCATTCTCAAAAAAAGGAGACTGCGGGTATAGGTCAGTATCTAGCACTTGCCTTGATGTGTGAGGCTCTGGGCTCAATTCCCAGCATCACAAATAAATAGCTAAAAATAAAGGGGGTGGGGAGTCTTAAGATACTTCTTGGGACCAGAGAGTGATCCTGGAGCACAGCCCCTGAGCACTGCCAAGCTCTCCCCAACCATAATCACATCACCCTAGTTAATAATCCTTGCCAGAGAGGACACTAGAGAAAAACAGGTTTTGCTCACATGCCTGGTTCCAGGGCAGAGGCAGCAGGAGAGTGATAGACTCCCGAAGCCCTAGCACATAGAACTCTCCTAGTTTAGATTAGGAATATGAAAATGTTTTCAGGTCACTAAGTATTATCCTGTAGGCCCCTTCCTTCCTTTCTTCCTCCTCCCCCTCTTCTCCTCCCCTCCTTCTATTCTTTCTCTGTCTGAGAGAGAATGTCCGTCTGTCTGTCTGTCTGTCTGTCTGTCTGTCTGTCTCTCTCTCTCTCTCTCTCTCTCTCTCTCTCTCTCTCTATCTATCTATCTCGCTCCTTTCCAGAAGGGGGATCAACCCAGGGTCTTACACACATGAGACAAGTGTTCTACCATTGAGCTACTACCTCACTGTATTCTGACAGCTGCAGAGTATCACGTCTCCTCATGTATTGCAGTTAACTAGTAAGTTCCCCAGGTCTGGACAGCAAGGTTTTCTCTAAAGGGTTTCAAATACTGTGAGAGACTCACAGACATGGGGCAGAGCTGCTACCAGCTCTCCCTGTGCCCAGCCGCTCACGAGGCACCCGGGAGGGATGGCGGGTTCTAGCCCTGGCCCGTCACCCCAGCAGAGCCTCACAAGAAGCCAGACGACCCCCTCCACTCCATGAGGGCCGCCATCTTCCACATCCGGACTCCCCTCGTCAGAACTCCACCCAGCAGAAGAGCTGATTACAGCCCGGCTCACACGGATGTGCAGTTCATCAATAAATGCTGGAGATCAGAGGTGACTACAAGAGTATGCCACCCGCACGGCAGAGCCTGGCAAGCTACCCATGTCATATTTGACATGCCAAATACCAGTAACAATTATAGACTTCATTCCCATGACCTGATGGAATGGTTTGAGGCTCTTTATGTTCCTGGAGCAAGCAGATGCCCTTGGGCTCTACTAACATAAGACAGGACATATGGAGATGTTACTGGTGCCCGCTTGAGCAAATCGATGATGAATGGGAAGACAGTAATACAGTGATACAGTGATAATTTCTATACAGAAATCTTTGTACTGGGATTCCAGTTTCCTTGGGATGACTTCCGAAAAATAGAATGAAAGTAAGTTGAAGGCATGTGTGCATGCTTAAACCCTTATTGGTGGTGGGGGCGGAGATACATGCTTGCCTTGCACAGGGCCAGCTAGGGTTCTACCTCTGGCACCAACAGGAGTGATCCCTGATCTGATGTGTAACCCCCCAAAAAAAAAACTTTTATTGAGCCATCCTCACAAAGTAGATAAATCTCAACATGATGAAATTTTACGCATGTGAAACCCCGAGTAGCCACTGTCCAGATCAAAGCACTTTCGTTTCCATCACACCAACTCCCCCCCATCCCTTGTCGTCGTTCTCCCAACAACCCAGCAGTTTCTACATATTCTTGACCTTCATTTGAAGCATTTGAGCAATCATCAAAAGAAAAATTTAATAGCGCCATCTTTTAAAAATACATTTTATTATACCACCATGAGATATACAATTACAAAGAAGTTCATGTTTGGGTTTCAGTCATACAGTGTTCCAGCACCCATCCCTCCACCAGTGCCCATTTCCCATCACCAATGTCCCCGATTCCCTCCTCCCTTAATAGCGCCATCTTTTAAGTATAACTTCTTAGTTCTGATGTAATGTCTGTGAAATGTCCCCAAATCATTACACATATTAGTACATAATTCTACAGTACAATAAAATGCCACAGCACAATATTCTGTTTGAATATAACAAGTTTATCCTTACTCCTTTGGTAGACATTTGGATTGTTTCAACTTGTGATTTTGCTAATAAAGTTGTGGTATGCAGCCTTCTGCATTTAAAAGGTGCCGGGTATGTGCTTAGCTCTCTTCCTTCTACCTACGAATGGAAATGCTGGTGAATCTGTTTAGTATCAGTAGATAACTATCAAATGGTTTTACAAAGGGTTGATCTAGCTTAAACATGTACCAGTACTGTATTAGTCCCCACCATATCATCAGTTGTTAGTGTTGAACTTTTTCTTTTAGCCATTCTTGTGGGTTATGTGGCGTCTTTTTTAAATTTGTCTGCTGTGCACTTTCTATTACAAAGATATGTGTATATATCTTTTGTAAGATATATCACAAAAGTGTTTATATATATATAAAACACTTGGAAAGCACAAGAAAAAGGACTATAAATTATTCATATCTTACCATCATCTTCCACACCTACCCCATAACATATTTTGCATTTGAAGCCTGTGCACAGTATTAGGGTACTGACCTATACTTCCATCAGCAATATGTGAAGTACCTTCCCTTTTTGTCCAAACAAGATTATTTTTTAAGTTGTCATCAATTTGATATTTTGGTATTTTTTATGATTTTTATTTAGCATTTATTTTTATTCTTAGTGGGGCTGGAGTGATAGTAAAGCAGGTAAGGCACTTGCCTTGCATGTAGCTGATTTGAGTTCAATCCCCAGCATCCCATATGGTCCCACAAGTTCACCAGGAGTGATTCCTGATTACCACTGGGTGTGGCCCCAGACCCCAAAATAAACAAATGAAATGTATCATTACTATTTATATTGTATTTAATCTCCTTCGATAAAGCAGATTTTAGTCATCACACCCAATGATATATGTTTAAAACTTTATTTGCTTAGTCTTTGATTTTGGGCTGGAGATGTTCAGGGGTTACTCCTAGTTCTTTTCTCAGGAATTACTCCTGGCAGTACTCAGGGCCATATGGAATGCCAGGGATCAAACCTGGGTTGGCTGCACAGGTAAGTACCACTGTACTATCTCTTCAGACCCTAGAGAAATTTTTAGGGGCCAGAGAAGTACTACAGTGGGTAGGACACTTGCCTTGCACACAGTCAAACTGGGCACCTCAAGGAGTGATCCCTGAGCATAACCGAATGTGGCCTAAAAAGCCTGAAAAATAAAAGAAATTTTAATAGTAATCTCATTTACTAAAAGATATGTAATAGTTCTAACAAAATTGTAGCATCAGAATATATTATGACTTCAAAGAGCATATATTTAGCTGTTCTTAACCCTCTAAAGTTTGGTTATCAGCATGGCCATTATTATTATGGGAAAATTATAAAAATTCATATAATTATTTTCACAAATGACAAAAGGGGGTTCTTCATTGAAATTCTTCCTAGGAACAATAGAGGGTTGCTTCTTTAACATGACAAAAGGCTCTATTGAAGACCAAAAAGTCAAAATTGCACTTAATGGAAAAACATGAATTATTCCTCTTTAAAACAGGAATAAGACAAGGACACATTATCGACAGCTCTAAAAAATTCAGAAAAAGCTATTTGAGAAGAGAAAGATGCCCATGAAGGAAAGGAAGATACAAAGCTATCATATTTTGTAAGAGAAGTGGAAAGAATTTCAAAATTACTAGAAATAATAAAGGAAAGCATCAAATAAACAAGACATAAGCTATTTTACTTAGGAAAATTTTCATCTTTACAACAGTCAACTTAACAATATTAATAGTGAATATTATTATTACAATAATAAGGATAACCTCTGTTATTTTTTCCATTTACTTCTTTTCTTTTTTGGTCGTTCTTTAGTAAAACCTTATAATTTTATTCCTCTGGGTCCTACACAGTTCTTTTTTCCCTTCTTATTTTTCAAACATTTTGTTTTGTTTTGTCTTGTTTTGGACCACTCATAGTAGTGCTCAGGGGTTACTGGCAGGCTGGAGAGACCATATGGGATGCCGGGGATTGAACTACAGTTGACCACATACAAAGCAAGCACCGTACAGTCTTGCTTTTGAATCTGTTTTGTTTGTGAACCGCACCTGGCAGTGCTTAGGGGGCTACTCCGAGCTCTGTGACTGGGTCACTTCTGGAGGTTGTGGGTAGACCACGTGGTGCCAAGGCCTTCTACATGCAAAGCATGCTCTCTGCTCTGTTTTTTGACTTTTACAACAAAAAACTGTGACAGTGATAGCCTTGGTTCCGAAAGCCCCAGGCACAGACAGAGATGCATGACATGATAAGTCAATCTTGAACTCAATTAGGCGGAATCAATCCTGTCACTGAGTTCTTAACGAAATTCAATTATGAGCTAAGTGTAGGAAGCCTCGCCATAGTGGTTTTAGTATTGGAAATTGCAAGCGATCAATAGGAGCCTGGGGATGTTTGGCTTCAAGACACCCAAATCTGTAGCGAAAAAAGAGAAGAAAGGAAAACAGAGAAGACAAGGAGAAAAGAAGAGGTGGTCAGCGTTAAAGAACCAGACACTGGGAGTTCTGCCCCAAGCCAAGAGGACACAGGACAGATTGCCACGCAGGTGCACTCACTGATGTAACCATGGAGATGCTAGGGGCAGAGGTAGGACCATCACACCTGCTAGAACCTCCAACATGGGCATTTTTTTTTCTTTTTTGGGTCACACCCGGCAATGCTCAGGGTTTCTCCTGGCTCTGCACTCAGGAATTACTCCTGGCGGTGTTCGGGGGACCATATGGGATGCCGGGATCGAACCCGGCCGACATGGGACGACCGCGTACAAGGCAAACGCCCCTACCCGCTGGGCTATCTCTCCGGCCCCAACAACATGGGCATATTAAATGGAGATACGTGCAGTTACAGCCTAAAACTCTAACCCAGGCAGAGCAAGACACCAGGGCAGCCTCTGTGCCCAGAGCAAGTGGACTGGGGACACAGCTCCTCAGGAAATGGCATCTATCACCTTCCAACCCCTTTTCCTTGCAGTGGAGCATGAGACACATGGGAGTAATAGCTCCCCCAGTGGTAGCACGAAATCCCCCAGTTATCCCAACAGCTGTAGTCCTAGTGGGACCCCACCCCCATGCGAGCACCACTGGGGAGTGGGCAGAACCCAGCTGCCAGGCCCAAACTCCAAGGTCAAGCCTAGCTCTCCAGCACTAAGTGTGACCCTGTACAAGCGCATGTGCGCGTCTGTATGTGACACACACACACACAACCCCACAAAGTTTGTGGATGTGGGGTGGAGGTGAGGGTGGGGGTGGATGGCTGCTGCTGCGGGAGACAGAGAGAGCTGTGGGAGCTCCATGCCCCCGCACACATACCTTTCCCTATGTATTTTCCACCTGGTAGTTCCTGTACATTATTTTATAATCTGGCTGAATATCTAGTAAAAAAAATTATGAACAAGCCCAAAAGACATACGAGCTAGGGTCAATGTTTGCAACTCTTACCTCAGACCAAGGACTAACTCTAATATACAAAAAGCCTCTAGAAATTGAGAAAAAGGGGCAGAGAGACAGCCCCATGAGCTGGCGCACAGGGCAAGCACAAGGCCAGGTTCAATCCTCAACACTCCAGGGTCCCTGAATGACCTGCCAGAACCTAGCCAGGAGTAGCCCCCAAAGCACACGCAGGTGAGGCCCCAAAACAAAGACACAAACAAAACCATGCATACAAAGAAAAGGAGGAGGAGGAGGGAGGAAGAGAGAAATTGAAAAGAAAAAATATAATTCTAACAGAAAAAAATGAACAGCAAAATTAAGAGAGAACTAACAAAAGAGAGATATTTCATCAAAGAGAAATTCAAACTATAGCTATAATGAGACACGTGACCCTCTGGACAGATTAGCAAAACTTCCCATCTGTCTGGAAGGCGGCTGCCCTGCCTCTGGTGGGGTGTCAGGGAACAGCTCTCTCTGTTTGCTCTTTGACTCAGCAATGCCATTTTCAGCAAATATGGCAGATATGTGCAGAGATGAAGCTCTGGGCATAGACATGAAACACCATATGTATAGGATATTCATTGCCATGATTCACAGTTAAGGCCTGGAAACAAAGTGTAGGGTTATGGGAACTGGTTGAATAAATTATGGCCCAGTTATATAACAGACTAAATATAATAAAATCTGAAGAAAGGAGGATTTCTGCCGCTAAAAACACAATATTCAACATAAGTGTTGCCTCTTCTCTGAGGGAAGAAAGAGAAGCAAAAAATGACATCGCTAAGGGATAGAGCGAGAGAAAAGACAGACAGGGTGGGCACAAGATAGGTGTGCATAGTCAGATATATCCTAAAAATACAAGAAATAAAACCCAAGCAAACAAAGAAGAGAGAAATTGGGAAGAAAAATACCTTTTAAAGAAGAAAAATCTGGGGCTGGAGCAATAGTACAGTGGGTAGGGTGTTTGCCTCACACACAGCCAACTGGGTTCGATCCTCGGCATCCCATATGGTCCCTGAGCACCACCAGGAGTAATTCCTGAGTGCAGAGCAAGGAGTTAACCCTGAGCATCACTGGGTGTGACCCAAAAAAGCAAAAAAGAAAAAAAAAGGAAAAAAAATCTGACTTAATTCTATGATCCATTAAAAAAGTGAATTGCCAAGACTAAGAGATGACCAGGAGAGGAAAATAGTCCCCTCTTCTTTTGGGGTTCCCAAACAGTCCCCTGTTCTTTTGGCGCTAGATACACCAGGCAGAGCAGCTACCAGCTCTCCCTGTTGTACTCCCTGTACTCCACTGACCACGAGGGGTCAGGGATGGAGAACAACTTCCGGCCCGAGCCCACCACCCCAATAGAACCTCAGAAGAACCCAGAGCAACCCCGACACCATGCTGGCAGCGTTTTTTTATCATCCAGACTCCACAGCTCGTCAGAGCTCCACCTAAGAGACTATGCCAATCTCAAGCCCGGCTTGTCAGAGACCCACCCTACAGAGACCCACCCTACAGAAGAAAGTATTTCTAGCCCAGGAATGGTTGAACCACAGACACAGATACACCAGGTAGGGCTGCTACCAGCTCTCTCTGTTGTTGCGTGGCCATGGCCGGGCAATTCATCTCTAAATTACCAAGAATATTCTACCCATCCCTCTCAGAGATCCAGGCAAGCTACTGAGAGTATACTTCCACAGGCAGAGCCTGACAAGCTGTTCGGCGTGTATTCGATATGCCAAAACCAGTAAAACCAATGTTTATTACCCTGACCCTGAAAGAGCCAAATACGCCACACTAAGATGGACGAGCAAGGAGAGGCTGATAAAATCTCAGGGCCAAACTAGGCTGCCAAAACATAGGACTCAAATGACTGTCTCCTGGTGGACAGTTCCACGATGAAATTAATTGACCACATCATGTTCAATCGATGGTTTTGCCTGACCGATGTCATTGTCGTCCCAAAATTCCAAACAGGATCGGACCACCGTCTCCTTTGTGTAAAATTCTACTTCACAGAATGGGGGAGAAAAGGCTGCAAAGTTTAAGAAGAGAATTCCCAGAATGACCACCAACTAGGAACTCTTTGGCACCATTGCAGCAACATGGGAAGATGCCATCATTGATGACATCAACGAAGAATACAACCGACTGGTTCAGCACCTCCATGATTGTGTGAAGAATGCCGAGAGAGAGAAAACAACAAAAGGATGCTTGTCTTAAAAATCTCTTGAGCTCATTCATCAATGTAGCAAGGAGCGAGCCTCAGACAACCATATGCTAACATCCAAGCTCGCAAAGCAGTGCAGAGAAGCTATAAAGGGAAGCCCTCAAAAGAGAGAAGAGCAGCAATACCAATACTGGCTGATGCAGCAGAAACCAGGAAAAGCATTCACAATGCCCGCCTGTCCTTCTCCAACTATAAGACCAAGATGACTGCCCTCCGACGTTCTGATGGATCTATCACATCTTCCGGAAAGGCAATGGAGAAGATTATCCATGACTTCTACTGGGATCTCTTTGATAGCCACGTCCACCTGCCCACATACCAAATTCTGCAGGATGGATATGTAGTTCCTAATGTTCTCCCTTCTGAAATTCGACAAGCCATTTCGTTGGTAAAGAAGCGAACAGCACCTGGCACAGACAAAGCCAGACCTGAACACCTGAAGAATCTGCCATCAGTACTCATCAATACACTGGCTCAGCTCTTCACACACTACCTGTCTGAATGCAAGGTGCCCTTCCAATGGAAAACCAGCAGAACAGTTCTACTGTTCAAGAAGGGAGACATCCACGACATTGGCAACTATCGCCCTATTTGCCTGTTGTCCGTCATCTACAAGCTGTTCACTCAAGTCATCCTGAACAGGATTGGCAGAACATTAGATGAAGGACAATCATGCGAGCAAGCTGGCTTCCGAAAGGATTCAGCACAATCGACCATATCCACACTGTAAGCTCATTGAGGTTTGTAGGGAGGTCAAAATACTGCTCTGTCTAACGTTCATTGATTTAAAGAAAGCCTTTGATTCTGTTGATACTGAAGCAGTCATTGAAGCCCTAGCCAAACAGGGCGTTCAAACCCATTACATCAAGGTCCTTCATGGGCTGTATTGCGGATTCACCACCAGGATCTCACCGTTCTACAAGGAAGTGATCATTGACGTCAAAAGAGGGGTTCGGCAGGGTGATAACATTTCACCAAAACTCTTCAGAGTTTTCAGCCACCTTCAAGAATGTCATGCGACAATTAGAATGGGAAGGAATGGGAGTGAAGATAGATGGTCGGCAACTACACCACCACCTCCGCTTTGCTGATGACATCCGTTCTAATAACACTAAACATTAGTCAAGTGGTACAAGTGCTGGCTGACTTCGACCAAGAATGTGGAAAGATAGGTCTACAGCTGAATCTCAACAAAACAATGTTCATGAAAAACGAACTAGTTCCAGATGCTCCATTCACTCTCAATTAAACAAACATCTCTGAATGCAGCAGTTATGTGTACGTAGGTAGAGAAGTCAACATGATGAACGACCTAAAACCTGAGCTGCACGGGAGGAAGAGAGCAGCATGGAACACCTTCAAGAGCATCAAAGAAATAGCTAAAAGGACAAAGAACCTCCGGCTCAGGGCACATCTCTTCGACTCCACCATTCTCCCTGCATTAACATACACCTCAGAGACCTGGACCCTACAGATGCAGGATGAGAATGCTATTCGGGTCTCCCAAAGAGGAATCAAAAGAGCTATGCTTGGAATATCATGCCCTCACTCAAGTGAGATAAGGAATCCAGAGTTCTCACCTCCATTGACAATCCAGAGTCAGGGACGCTGTCTTGTTTGCCAAGGAATAGAAAATCAGATGGGCTAGACATGTAATGTAACTTGGAGACGACTGCTGGACTAGAGCCGTTACTGACTGGATCCCATAGGAACTCAAAAGATCACGTGGCCGCCCACCTACAAGATGGTCAGACTTTTTCTTCAAGACCCTGAACGAATGGTTTGAGGCTCTTCGTATTCCTGGAGCAAGCGGATGCTATTGGGCTACACTGGCACATGATAGGGTCAAATGGAAAGCGTTACTGGCACCCGCTCGAGCAAATCGACGAATAATATGATATCAAGTGATCAAATGATCAAGTTCTTTTGGGGTGACAAACATGCACAGCAGCTCAGGAATTCATGGATATGAATGGTCTGGCAGTGGCAGGGAAGACCCAGTCTTCAACACCCTCTAGTCCTGGGGCCCAAGCACAGCTCAGTGAAGCGGTAGAGCGCCTGTTCTGCAGATTTGGGTAGGGGCCACACCCGATTACTTCTGGCTCAGGGTTACTCCTGGCTCGGCTCTTCACTCAGGAATTACTCCTGGTGGTGCTCTGGGGACCATATGGGATGCTGGGGATCAAACCTGAGTCGGCCACGTGCAAGGCAAGTGCCCTACCAGCTGTACTATTTCTCCAGCCCTGTTCTGCCACTGAGTTTGACTTCCTACAACTAAGAGTGGAAGATCCCATCATAACCACAAGTGAAATGTGGTTTTGGTGCAGGTTGGAGTACTCCTCTCATCCTGTATGCTTGGTTTCCTCCCAGCAGTGAAAGGCGAGGTACGGAGTGAAGCCTCATTTACCCATAGGCTCGAGATGTGTGTGGAATAAACTCTGGTCCCCAGAGCCCAGCATTTCTGAGGAAATTTGTAAGAAAATCTTCCCAATTAAGTACTCTCATGGCAGAGGAAAACGAATCGCTTAGTGATTGCAGCACTCAGATGCCCAGCATCACCCTGTGTCACCCCGAGTCACCTGCTGGCAGGTTCTGTATTGCTCCAACACGTGGTCACCTAGGACACGTGTCTGCAGACAGATCACCCAGGCCACTTAAGCTGGCAGACGTGCGATTGAATGTTTCCGCCCCTCCACAGCTGGGGCAACCATAGGGCCAAAAGGGAACACTCTCATCCACTGGGACACCTCAAAGGAGCAGGGAAGAGAATGGCTTTCCAGGTAAGGGGTGTTTACATATTAAAATAATTTCAACCAACCATTTAAAGGG